>ML440063.1:8019-20697 GCA_005239525.1 Nicotiana knightiana
TCCCCTCCCCTTGTGTGTTATTGAAGTTAAAACATCAGTCACACAACTCTAGATGGCCATAAACAAAGTCAACTACCATAAGCTAAAATTTATTATCAGTTTTACTACGTTAGGGCACTACATAACAATTAAAGGCACAACGTAACACTAAAGGGAACTAGACAACAATAAAGTCACATATTAATATATGTACAACACTAAAATCACATATAATAATAATTATTCAATAAAATAACAATATATATTTTTAATAATTTTTAGCACATAAATAAACTAATCCGGATAAAAAAAATTAATTATAACAGAAAACGATCACAAAAAACTTACAACACAGTAAAAACAACTAATAAGCGCTTTATGTACATGAATTTCACCAAAAAGTAAGTCACAATACCTCGATTTAAAATTTTTTGACTTGAAAAAATTGATTATTTGGCAGCCGAAACGAGCAATAGATGAGATCCACTACACGACAGCGCCTTGGATCCGATGTTAGCTTGTTAAAATACGGAGAGGGCACGATTTTTGGGAGATGGGTGGGCTCCAATGGAGCTTTATTTTTGAATTTTTTGCTCTATCTAGTCGGGGAAGAAGACTGGCCCGATATTTTATATAGGTATAGCACATATATAGGTTGCGCTATACCTACCTGTCTTTTCAACTTCTAGTATAGCGCATCATGCATATGTGATATATATATATATATATATATATATCACATATGCATGATGCGCTATACTAGAAGTTGAAAAGACAGGTAGGTATAGCGCAACCTATATATGTGCTATACCTATATAAAATATCGGGCCAGTCTTCTTCCCCGACTAGATAGAGCAAAAAATTCAAAAATAAAGCTCCATTGGAGCCCACCCATCTCCCAAAAATCGTGCCCTCTCCGTATTTTAACAAGCTAACATCGGATCCAAGGCGCTGTCGTGTAGTGGATCTCATCTATTGCTCGTTTCGGCTGCCAAATAATCAATTTTTTCAAGTCAAAAAATTTTAAATCGAGGTATTGTGACTTACTTTTTGGTGAAATTCATGTACATAAAGCGCTTATTAGTTGTTTTTACTGTGTTGTAAGTTTTTTGTGATCGTTTTCTGTTATAATTAATTTTTTTTATCCGGATTAGTTTATTTATGTGCTAAAAATTATTAAAAATATATATTGTTATTTTATTGAATAATTATTATTATATGTGATTTTAGTGTTGTACATATATTAATATGTGACTTTATTGTTGTCTAGTTCCCTTTAGTGTTACGTTGTGCCTTTAATTGTTATGTAGTGCCCTAACGTAGTAAAACTGATAATAAATTTTAGCTTATGGTAGTTGACTTTGTTTATGGCCATCTAGAGTTGTGTGACTGATGTTTTAACTTCAATAACACACAAGGGGAGGGGAGGGGGGGGGGAGGGGAGGGGGGGGGGAGGTGATTTGTGTGATGTCCAATTTTTCGCGTGCACTGATTATAGAAGGACCTGGTTCTTCTAGTTGATTCTTAACCTACTATTGTTGAAATAGTAAATGCGGAAAGTAAAGAACACAAGTATTTTTACGTGGAAAACACCCGACTCAAAAGGTAAAAGAAAACCATGACCTACTACTCAATAGAATTTTTCCAAACACTTCACTAAATCACTGAGTCAAAACACCATTTACAAAACACTTTGTAAACATAAGGATTAACACTAATCCCGTTGTGGCAACTAGCCTCTAACTGTTACGACAACTTCAAGTTAACTCTAATTTGAATACTCAGAGTACCTATTACAATTGCCTCTAGATAAAGCTAAAATCTACAATATAAAAACCACCTACTACAATTGAACTAGAATAAAATATAGACACTTGGAACTGGTTCTTCTATCTGGTTCATGTAGCTTCCGGTTTGCACACTTGAACCACACACGAATTGCTTGAAAAATTTCTTGCTATTTTGCTCTCAATTCACGTTTAACTTCCGCTTTTGCGCATGCCCGTAGAATGATAACATCCTGCAATATATAGAGTTAGTAGACGAAGAAACAACTAGAGTTCTAATGCTACTCTTCCTTGGTGGAAGAGTTCTAGTTGTTCTCAATTTCTAACTCCTCCTTTATCTTTGATAGTGTTCTCTTTGAGTAAGGAGTCCTTCTCCTTATCAATTATGCAACCTTTTCTATCAGGAGATATCAAATATACCAAGTTAATCTTATATCCTTCACGTGCATCCCATATGCTCAAATCTGCCCGTGTCTGTTAGGGGTGTTCAAAACCGAACCGAAACGCAAAAGTGGCTTAATGGCTTATTGGTATCGGGTTATTGGTTTAACGGATGAGGATCAGATTGGAATTTTATTACTAACGACTTATCGGTATGAGAGCGGATTATTCAATTTTCTTATTGGATAAACCGTTAATCCATTAAGAATATATATATATATATAACTTCCATCCTAATGATATAGCTTCTGTCAAGTATCAATTCCCTTTAACAAGTGTTGGCCGCCAAAATAAATGCCTTTTCGTTTCAAGTTTTCCCGGTCATCACTGTATTAAATAGAGAGAAAATGTGACACTCGAGCCCATTCGTCTATGTTTTCTCTTTTCCATTTTTTCCAGATCAAGATTCAAGGCAGTAGAATTTTGATGTCTTCTTATTGTATCAGTATGTTGTCAAAATAGGCCTCTTACAGATTCGAATAGGTCGATAAACCGCCCGATAATAGCTAAACTGATACCATTTCGCTCGATATCTTATCGGGTGGCTAACAGATTAATACATTTAAAAGCCGATAACCGATAAGCCGAACCGTTAAGCATAAATAACCGTCCGATCCGCCCGATAAGCAGCCCTAGTGTCTGTGTACACAAGGGATGGACATGGTTCATACCTGAGCTTCCTTTGTCAATCTTCAAAATAAACCTTCACTTGGGCCAACAAATTCTCCCTTTTTGATGATGACAAACTCTGTGCTTATCATAAGCTTAGGCCCTGTTTCCACTTAGCTCAATATCAACATAATGTTAGAAACATTTTACCTTTTTATCACCTATCATCAAGGACCAATTTCATTAGGTTATAAACATCACTATTCAAATTGTAAGCACAACCTTTTCCCCCCTTTTGGCATCATCGAAAAGTAGCATAAACAAGTAAGATAACTTAGATTTTAAAAATTACTCATGGCCACTGGGGCTACTTCAAATGCAATCATGTATTAATCATCATATATCAATCTAAGGATATTAACCATCAAAGAAATATAAACACACAATTAGAGCAAAAGATAGTGAATTTTGTTGATGATTGATAAGATCCTACCACAAAACATAAGAAGAAATAAAAACATAGGAATCATGAGCAAAAATAACAAAAAAAATCTCGAACTGGGTCACTGGTTGATCTACACTAGGCTAGGAGGCTTAAGGCTGGGAAGGACCAGGTGCTTGGTTTTTGGTTTGGAGTAATTTCAACATATCCTGAAGAATGCCATCATTCTTCTCCTTTTATTTTGCCAGCTCAGTTCTGAGAGCATCTCTCTCAGTCTCCACCTCTACCAACTTCTTCTTCAGCCTATCAATCTCAGCATCCTTAGCCCCACTTTCTTGCACCAATTCTCGCACGTTGCTATTCACTGGTACCTTCTTGGATGAACCAGGCTCTTTAGGAGTGGTTTGGACTTCATAGTCATAAGTCAGAGTATTTTCCCCAAAATGATCCTTGCTTGTACCAACCTCCCATTTCTTCATACGTACCTTGAAATGTGAAAGTACAACAATGAGAATAAAGAAATAGGGTATGTCATGAGTCTTGGTGTCATTTAGAACCCTATCAAGAAGCTGGATTATAAACCCAGGCCAATTAATCTGCCTTCCACTTTCCAAACATTCCATAAGGACCAAGTCCATGAATGTGGCGATGTGCCTCTTTTCCTGCCTTGGAAGCACATATTTGTTTACAAATTCGAACCTCACTTTCTGGGGTGGCTGCATCTCACTCTTGTAGACAACCTTGGGCTCAAGTTCCTCTTTATTGTCACTGAATTTCCTAGTAATGGAAAGGGCAGTAGGGAGATTCTCTAGGCTTGGCCATTTGAGTTTCTTATAGCCATTTTACCCTTCAGCAGGTACACCCAAGATCTCTCCTATATCCTTCGCATCAAAATTGACTTTCACTCTTTTCACCACTTTCACCACACTGGTGACCCTTTCATCTTTTATCTCACAATTGGCCATAAACTCTACAATTTCATTTCTAGCCATCCTGCCATCCATCTGAAGGACCATGTTATTCCAGCCTTGCAATTGTAACTTTTCCAAAAGTAGCACCATTCCTTCCTCCTCCAAGTCCATGAGGAGTCTGCCTTTCAAGATACTTCTCTTTCCAAATTTAACCATCTTGTCTTTCTCAACATCAGAATCATCTTCTTCTTCCTCTCCATTCCATTCTTCTTCCTCCACAATTTTCACTTTTCTTGATTTCACAGCATACCTGGTTCTTTTAGCCAAAGTGAATTGTTCAGCAGACTCTGACTTTGGAATAGACTTCTTAGTGGAAGTATTGGCTTTCTTGGATTTAGGAGTCAGAACCTCCACTTCTTCTGTCTCATCTTCATCTCGAAGGACCAGGTCCATCTCATCAATATCAACAGTCTCAACAGGCTCACCCATCCTTTTTTTCCCTGAACAACCGCTTTTTTTCTACTTTCTTCTAAGGATTTCTCTAGTTCCGCCTCATTCTGCTTCTTCTGGCTCTTCCTCTTGTGGAAGGAATTTCAACAGTGACAGTAGGGTCAGCCTTCCCTTTCTTGTTTGCCCTAGCAGTGCCAGGGGTTTTAGCCTTTGAACTTCCTTTCTTCTTTGGATTATAACTCTCAGTCACTCTTTCAGTAGGTCTGCGAGGCTTTCCTGTTCAGATGGAACAGGTTCATCTACATTTTTCCCAAGTTCAACCAGCCTTTCACCAGCTTCGCCAGACCCACTTCCCCCTGTTTTCGTCACACTTTCCTCTATTCCAGCAGATTCCTCTCCCTAAACAACCATTGTACTTGTATCTTTGGTTAGACTAACAGGAGTGGGTGAAGAATCAACCACTCTTTTTCCCTTTCCCCTCACAACACTCAGCACCCTCACTCTCCTTTTCTTTTCCTTTTTTATTTTTACCACCAACCCCTATAGATTCTGTAGTTTCAACACCTGCCATAGATCTTACCAATACAAACCTATTCTCCAAATTTGTAGCAACTTCAGAAATTGTTTCAGGAGTAACTTTGGGGCCAGATGATACATGTTCAGTGTCAGAAGAAACTGTTTCTTCCCCCTCAGTAGCATACTTAAATGAATCTTCAGATTTCTGGGGTTCCTGGACCTGGCTAGCCTTCAATTGTTTATCTAATTTCTTAGATATTTTCTCCCAGCCACAGTATTGCGAGCAAGAGTTTTAAATTTTCCTTTCTTAGATAGAGGTGTGGTTAAATGTGTGATAGATGGTGTGGGTGTGGTTTCCTTTGGTGGGAATGAAGGGTTTTCATAGGTGATTGCAATTTGTAAGTTTGGCAATTTTAGAAAATGAGTTTGTGTGAGAGTAGAAGAGGAGAGAAGTATGAGAGAATTTGGAAGGCTTGAAAGTTTAGTAGTGAAGAAACAAATAAATCCTCATAAATATAAAGTGGTGGAGTTCAATTGAGTAGTGAAAGCTTTGCATAAGTCTAATCAAACTGCAAGTCAGTTTGGAAAGACGTTCAAGACTCTCCCTAGAATCTAGGTACTTAATGCGGTTAGGATTTCTTTGAAACATAACTGGTTCATTTTGTAAGGATAAGTCCAAAAAGGATTTGAGATTAGATGGGACTCTTCATTTAATCATGATCCAAATATAGTTATTTCAAATTATGCAAAGTGTAAAATACATACTGAGTGATCTTGATGAACCAGGTTCTTCACTGAGAATCTCTTGTGTAAGTCTAAATTTTCCAAGAAAATAAAGATAGTATGATTAGAGATTAATGAGCCATTTTAGAACATGGAACAAGAGTATACTATTGAAAGTATGAGACTAAGCAAAATCTAATCTAATTATATACAAAATTTACAGATTTTCTAACCAAATATTTTCATTTTTTTTCGATTGTGAATTTTGAACTGGTCCTTTTAGACGATCTTAATCATGCATAATTCTAACATGTTCCTTTCAAAGTGATCTCTACTTAGAGATTTTGTAAAGATGTCAGCTATTTGCTTGTTAGTAGCACAAAATTCCACAGTGATCAAACCCTTTTCATAGTTGTCCCTCAAAAAGTGATGCCTAACATCTATGTTCTTAGTTCTCTTGTGATGAACCGGGTTCTTGGTAATACCATAGACAAAGGTTACTGGTGCCTTTTAGGTATCTCAAAATCCTCTTGACAACATTCAAGTGAGACTCTTTTGGATTCGCCTGAAATCTTGCACAAAGTCCTACACTGAAAACATTGTCAGGTCTGCTATATCCAACTTTGTAGCTGTTGCAATAAGAGTGTCAATTTCTTTGGAGTATTCATTTTAAACCTTTTAAGAAACTCTTTTACATACTTCTGCTGATGGATGATACTTCCATTTGAATTTTATTTAATTTGTAAGCCTAAAAAGAAATTAAGCTCACCCATCATGCTCATTTCAAATTCACTCTCCATTAATTTAGCAAATTCTTTACTTAAATTATCAATGGTTGGTCCAAAGATTATATCATCAACATATATCTGAACTACCAAGAGATCTTTACCTTTTTTCTTTCAAGAACAAAGTATTTTCAATTTTACCTCTCTTGTAGTCATGCTCAAGCAAAAAATTTGATAATATCTTATACCATGCTCTTGGAGCCTGCTTGAGCCCATAAAGTGCCTTGTCAAGCTTGTACACATGATCAGGACATTCCTTGATTTTAAACCCCGGAAGTTGCCTGACAAACACTTCATATTTTAGATAGCCATTGAGGAAGGCACTCTTGACATCCATATGGTGAAGAGTGAATTCCATCTAAGCAGCAAATCCTATGAGGAGTCTTACTGCTTCCAACCTTGCAACTGGAGAAAAGGTTTCATCATAGTCTTTGCCCTCCTCTTGACTATATCTTTGAACCACCAATCTTGCCTTGTTCCTTGTAACTATTCCATCTTCATCAAGTCCTTAGGTCTTGGTAACAAATTCCAAACTTGACTCCTTTCAAATTGGTTGAGTACATCTTGCATTGCATTTACCCAGTCTGCATCCTGTAAAGCCTCAGCAACATTTTTAGGTTCAATAAGAGATAAGAAAGCATCAAAAGTACAAAGATTCTTTAATAAAGATCTGGTTTTGATTCCACAGGTTGGATCAGTAATTATGTTCTCAATGGGATGAGAACTTTGACACTTGTAAGATTTCACAACCAACTGGTTTCCCCTTGATGTTCCTTCAATGTTTTGATTGCTGAGGAACAGGTTCATGGACAGGTTCCCTTGAGGTTTGATGATCATTTCCTCTTTGTTCTATTCCCCTTGTCATGCAGCCTTGGGTGGAAGGACCTGTTCCATCACATGTTCCTTCCTCTAATGCAGCTTTAGTCTGGGCTGAGGTTTCATTTGAGTTTCTTACCAGCCCAATTGCTTCATCATAATGTTCCCGCCTCACAGAAAGAATGTTAGTTTCATCAAAAACTGTTAGGACCACAAATCTACACTGGCCGTGATGTCGCCTATCGTAGTAATAGGCTAGCCAATTTACTGAACATCAAACAAGAAACTTCCCATTTAAAACAACAACGCAATGAATCAAAAATCTTGCACGTTTAGTATTTCAAAATCTGCGGATAATCAAAGGAAATATCTGAACAAAGATCCCCAAAACCCAGAGTCAATAGTCATGAACGCTAAATAGAACATAGAATTTGACACGGTATTTCCTTAATACATCAAGTCTAGGAAAATATAAATATGCGAAAAAAATGAGAGGGAAAAGGGTGGGGCTGCAAACGCCGTGCAACTAACTCACAATCTCTGACCAGTTCCACTGAGAACAACTGAGTCTCACTCGATCCGGGCACCTGGACCTGCACGCAAGGTGCAGGGAGTAACGTGAGTATACCAACTTAGTAAGTAACAAATATAAATAAGGACATGAGTGAAACGACGAGCATTAAAGTCATGTAAAGATCAAGTAAGAAATATCAGTGGAAAACAGTAAAACAAGTCAGGAAATCTATGTTCCAAAAGTTTCATAAACTCCATTTTTTCTCCCTTCAAATCTCATGTAAAACATTTATTCAACATTTATCGTTTAGAGGCATAAATACAAGGAAGAGTGAAAGCAGTAGTTTCATAGCAAATAAGCCCCTCGGGCACAATGTCACTCACAAATAAAGCCTCTCGGGAAAGCCTCTCAGTCACTCGTGACTCATCTCTCGTCAATCAGCACTCATACTCAGCACTCACGCTCAATAGGTATCATATAATAACCGCTACGGCATGCAGCCCGATCCATAAATAGTCGACTACGCTCACTGGGGGGTGTACAGACTCTGGAAGGGCTCCTTCAGCCCAAGCGCTATATCGCTGCGACGTGCAGCCCGATCCAATATATATGTATATAACACTGTGGTGTGCAACCCGATCCATCACTATCCTCAGAAATCCGGCTTTTGTCCTTGCTCAGTCATCACCCTCACAAGCCACTCGGGCATCTCACCACAATCACAGAGACTCAGCCCAAAACATTTTTCATTTGTTTGAAGACAAGGTGATAAACAGGAATAAAAGTGAACAAGTATAAATCATGATTGAGATCATATTTTCTATTAAAAACAGTGTGAGAAATAGTAGTAAAACGCCCCTGAGGGTCCAAACAGGTCGACACAAGGCCTCAAACATGGCATACAACCCAAATATAGTGAAAATCTCTAAAACACCGAGTACCGCGTGATTTGAAATCAAATACTCGGCTTAATAGTCTCTATGGGATGGACCAAGTCACAATCCCTACCGGTGCACACCCACAAGCCCGTCACCTAGCATGTGCATCACCTCATTTATCAAAACAATATGAAATTCCGGGGTTTCATACCCTCAGGTCAAGATTTGCGTCCGTTACTTACCTCAAACCGGAAGAAAACTACTCCGTGATGCCTTTGCCTCTCGACTCGGCCTCAACGCTCTCCGAATCTATTCAAAACAGATTCATATCATCAAAATATGCTAAAGGGACAAAGCCCACTCGAAAATATCCAATTTAAATCAATAATCCTGAAATTGGCCAAACCCGACCCCCGGGCCCACGTCTTGGATTCCAATAAAAATCACAAAACTAGAATCCTTACGCTCTCACGAGTTCATACATACCAAATACATCAACATCCAACCACAAACGACCCCTCAATTCCTTAATTTAAGTCCCTAATTCTCAAGCCCAAATCCCCCAAATTTAGTCATAAATTTCCATAAATTTCACCTCTAATTAGTCAAATAGCACCATAGAAATGAGGTTCAGGTCCAAAAATCTTACCTCCACGAAGTTCCCTTGATTTCCCTCTTCAAATCGCTTCCACAAGCTCAAACCCGTATGAAAATTTTGATGAAATAAGCCAAAATTTGTGAAGGCTACTATTTATACGCTCTGCCCAGCAATCTCGCACGTGCGAAACTAAATCCCGCACCTGACGCCACACCTACGGAAAATTCCTCGCAGGTGCGGAAATTCACTTAAAGCCAAAATTCCGCATCTGCGGTCCTCAACACGTATATGCGGGCCCGCAGGTGCGACCCAACTTCCGCACCTGTGCTCCCAAGCCACTTTTCTATTTTCCGCATCTGCGCAAGGCGTTCCGCACCTGTGTCTTTGCACTTGCGGCTCCCCGTGCGCAGGTGCGGCTACACCAGAAGGCCTGCACCAGCAACCCTTTGCTGCAATTTCCCAACTTCCAACCTCCCGAATTCATCCAAAATCAATCCCGAGCCCCTCGGGGCCTCAACCAAAAGTACCAACAAATCATATATTAATATACAAACCTAGTTGAACCCTCATAACGCTAAAAATAACATCAAAACACCAAATCAAATCCAAATTCAAGCCTAAAGATTTCTAAACTTCCGAAATCCGCCAACGGTGCCAAAACCACCAAAACCACGTCCGAATGACCTGAAAATTTTCACACACATCCTAAATGACACTACGAACCTGCTCCAACTTCCGTAATTCTATTCCGAACCCGATAGCTAATTTTCCACTGTCGACCGGAAATCGCCTAAAATCCAATTTCGTCAATTCAAGCCTAATTCTACTCCGGACCTCCGAATGAAATTCCGAACACACTCCTAAGTCCCAAATCACCTAATGAAGCTATCCGAGCCACAACCCCCATTCCGAGATCATTTACCTACAAGTCAACTTTCGGTTGAATTTTCCAACTAAATCACCAATCAAAGAGACTATGTGTCTCATTTCTCACCACAACCAATCCGAACCCGAACCAATCAACCCAACGCAACACCAAAGAGCTGAACCAAACAAGAATGAAACAGAAATGGGAAAAAAAGGGCTAAACCCTCGGAGCGACCGATCGGGTCGTTACATTCTCCCCCTTTTAAACAAATGATTATCCTCGAACGGGTCTAGAAACATACCTGGAATCTCAAATAGGTGGGGATATCTGCTCCGCATCCCCCGCTCGGTCTCCCAGGTGGCCTCCTCCACCAACTTCCCTCTCCACTGCACTTTTACTGAAGCTATGTCCTTAGACCTCAACCTTCTGACCTGACAACCCAAAATAGCTACTAGCTCTACCTCATAAGACATATCACCCTCAAGCTGAACTGAACTGAAGTCCAAAACATAAGACTGGTCACCAATATACTTCCGAAGCATGGAAACATGAAACACTGGATGCACGCTCGACAAGCTAGGTGGCAAGGCAAGTCTATAAGCCACATCTCCAACCCTCTAAAGCACCTCAAAAGGCCCAATGAACCGGGGACTCAGCTTGCCCCTCTTTCCAAACCGCATAACACCCTGCTGACCCATGTCACTGCATAGTTTTGAAGATTGACAAATGGCTGACCAGTTGAACCAGGTCCATTAGAGCACACATCTTGAACTGAATAAGCTGGCACATGAACCGTATATTCATAGGAGATGTTTGTGAATATAAAATATCAATGAACCAAGAGATTGTCTCCTAATGCAAAAAGGTTGCACACTGATGAGTTGATTGAAGTCGAATTCAGCAAGGAAAGTAACAAAATAAAGGAAGTTGAGTTTGGTACGAATTATGTTCACCCAGGTAGAGTTGGACTAGAATTGGACGACAAGCTCAACGACTGACTCTATAAATACTTGATGTATTTTTCTGTTGGAATTTGACACACGCAAAAGCTGAAGTGAATCAAAATCTGAAAGCAAAGTTCCCAGAGTTATTTTGCTAGAAGAATCATTGTGCGATCCAAAGGCTACAGTTCAACTTGAAGAACCAGTTCCATCTGATTGATTATTGAGTCTAGTTGATTGTAGTAGGAGTTTTAAAATTTTATCTTTCAGCTTTCCTAGAAGCAATTGTAATAGGTACGTATTGTTCAAGTTAGAGTTAACTTGAGGTGTGTAGAAATTAGCTAGGGGCTAGTTACTACAGAGGGATTAGAGTTAGTCCTAGGATTACAAAAGAGTTTATTTTGTAAGTCCGTTTGGCTCAGAGTTTTAGTGAAGAGTTTTAGAAAATCCTACTGAGGAGTAGGTCGTGGTTTTTCCACCTTTTGAGCCAGGTGTTTTCCACGTAAAAATCTCTGTGTTTTTACTTTACTGATTTTTATTATTCTGCAACAGTAGCAGTTGGAACACCAAGAAGAACCAGGTTCTTCTATTGAGACAAAACTCGAAAATTGGGTACCACACAAAGTAACCTATCTTCTTGTGTGGTATTGACGTCTAAAACATCAATTGGTATCAGAGCAGGTTATCATTGAAAGGATAAAACCTTGGAGAAGATCAATGACCAATATTACTCTTGGTGGAAAAATAGGATGAAGGATCATCTAATTGGAGAATACTATGAACTCTGGGACATAGTCACTGATGGTCCTCTAGCTACCATGATGAAGAGTGCTGAAGGTATAGATATAACAAAGACAAGAGTTGATTGCACTGCTGAGGATTTGAAGAAATGGGAGAATAATGCAAAGCCCAAAAAGTGGCTAGTGTGTGGACTAGGTCCAGACGAGTATAGCATAATCTAAAGCTGCACCACTGCCAAAGAGATTTGGGATACCTTGCAAGTAGCCCATGAAGGAACACCTCAGGTAAAATGGTCAAGAGGTACTCTACTATACTCTCAGTATGAAAACTTCACTATGAAAAATTCACTATGAAAGAAGGAGATACTATCCAAGAGATGTACACAAGGTTCACAATCTTGACTAATGAACCGAAGTCTCTTGGAAGAGTCATTCTTGAAGAGGACAAGGTTGAGAAGATCCTAAAAAGGGTCTTGCCTATTTATTGGGAAAACAAAATCACCGCTATCCAGGAATCCAAAAATATGGCAACCCTAAGATTGGATGAGCTAATTGGAAACCTCACTGCCTATGAACTGAGAAGGCAGACAATTAAGATGGATGGTCCAAAGAAGGAGCTAGCACTAAGAATCACTGAGGGAGCAGATATGGAAGATGATGAGATGGCCATGATCACCAAA
>ML440064.1:0-19575 GCA_005239525.1 Nicotiana knightiana
CTACACACACTCCATACATGACGATTCAATGGCTAGTGACTTTTGAATACAATTTTTGTTTTATTGCACTAACAGGTCTTTCCATTGCTCCACTCAAAATATACTCCCCAATATCTCACCTTACTTATTTTAGCGACTAAGTGCCTTAGGAGGGAAAGGTGCAAAAATCTCAAATTAAGACAAAAGAGGGGTACAACTTGTAATGTGGGTACCAAAGAAAAGGTCAAACGGCTCAAAGGGGCTAGCAATGGAAATTTTTAATTCTTATATGACAAGCACATTCATGATCAAGCAAGAAAATGCCTACGTCATCTCCTATACTAGCATAACCTACAATTTCTCTTCGATTAACACACAGGGCAAGTTGTAGACTACACAGGATAGCATAGAAAATCACTAAACCTCACTCACACATTGCACATGACTCAATCACAACGGTTTTATTCAACTCTCAAGTCAAGCAAGCACACAAAATTGAGAGAATTAAGCAATATTACACTATGTAGNTGCATCATGTGTCAAACCAAATATAAGGAAAAACAGAATGTATGTCATAACCTAATAAGCCGGCACCAAACATGTCAATGGGTATCTCAGAGTTACTCAGTTTCTTCCTAACTACTCTAAAAACAAAATTAAAGTACCCGGTTCGAGCTACACCCTTGGAAAAGAAAGGGTGCCCTAAGAAAAACCAAGGGATACTACCTAACTACTCAAAATAAAAATAAAATAAAATAAATATTTTTTGGTGTTTTTAAATTAGACTTTATCCCTCAAGAAAATTGTCCATCAGATCCATCGTGGGGAAAAATCCGAGATTTTTCTAAAAAATAATAATTTTATACAATTACACCTCAGAAAGTAGTTTCCCCACCCCACACTTATGTTATGCATAGTCCTCGATGCATGATCACAAAAAAAAAAATTAAAACAAGGGTCAGAAATACTCCCTAAGACCCTCTCAGGTCTAGCTCTGACATGATTCTCAATCTTTAGAGTCGGGATGACCCCACACTTAAGCTCAAATGTGCCCCTCAACTTCAAATTTTGGGTACTCATACTTTCCCTACTCTGCAAAATAAAAACAACACAAAATTGACACTAAAAAAAAATAATGAAAAGATATACAGGCTGGGTTGCCTCCCAACAAGCGCCTTATTTATAGTCGTGGCACGACTCTGCTGCTTCACCACTTTTCCTTCCACTTTGAGGATATGAATTGCGTCCCCAATTTTGCATCAATTTTTCTGTCACGTTCATGGGGTGGTGGTATAAAAATGAAGGAACCAAACCGTAGGTATCGCATCTTGCACTTCTTGGCCCTTAGGTGAGGGATGTCATTTTGTCTTCTTGGCATCACAAATTTCAGAATATAAACACTTTGTTCCTC
This sequence comes from Nicotiana knightiana, assembly GCA_005239525.1. Lineage (NCBI taxonomy): Eukaryota > Viridiplantae > Streptophyta > Magnoliopsida > Solanales > Solanaceae > Nicotiana > Nicotiana knightiana. The sequence goes on from ML440064.1 coordinate 1,391, forward strand.
TTCCATTGACTCCTCTATATGCTCGACTGGATCAATTCCCATGTCACCAACCAAACACAATGTTGAAAAGTGTTTAGAATGAGGTCCAATACGCTCCAATTCTAAAACTGCATTATTTTTGACATCCTCTCTTTTATACTCTTCATCATCCTTGACATCATTAATCATTTGGTCGAATATTTGGATTTCCTCTTTCAGCTCCACAAGCTGGCCAGTATCCACAACTATTGATGGTAGGGCATCAGACACCTCAACCTTTTTATTCAATTGAGCCTGCAGGTCATGGATATCTGAGCCAAATTGGTCTATCTCTTGCCTGAGCTCAGTTCTTCCTTCTATCAGTTGCTCTGTCGTATTTGAAAGACCATCACGAAGAAACTCATGGGATTTTATTAGTGGAGCTTGTTCCTCTAGCCAAGATTGGCTCATTATATCTGCTTCTTCAAAATTATCTTCTGGTGGGAACTCGCTCTCTTCGTNCCGGCTATTACGTTCTATTGCTCTGTTGCTTGTCTCATCAAGCCCATAATACGAGCCATGCTTTCCATATCCCCCACTTCCTTGCTTCTATCAAACTCATTAACATTATTAGAAACATTACAATAAAAGCTCTGAGAAGGATAATAAGAATTAGGACAACCATCCCAATGGCCAACTTGACAACCACACACATTACAAAAATTCCACACATTAGATTGACATGGACAATATTGCCATATGTGTGGTCCTCCACAATATGGACAAGGATCGTCCTAATAAGAATAACAACTATTCGACCAATTATCATTCCAAGATGCCATGTCAAGAAAGATAATAAAATATTAAATTAAGATACAAATAAAAAATAAAAAAAAAACTGAAAACTGAAATAGACAAAAGTAAAAATTAAATCTAGTAGAATAGTTAATTTCTAAGTCCCCGGCAATGGCGCCAAAAACTTGTTGGTCCCAAACGCACACACAAGTATACATGGTCGACAAGTAGTATAGGATTGTAAGTCCAGATATCGTACCCACAGAGACTAGTGATTAACTATCAACTAAATTAAACCCAAACAATAAATCTATTCAAGCAAACACTAAAGTATGAATATTTTAACTAAAATTAATCTAGAATAATAAACTATAAAATTAACGAAACAAATTGGCGAAATTAGACACGAATTCAATAAGAGCCGATATTCTAGAGTTATGGGTTAGCAAACAATCATGTTGAGTTTTCCACTTAAATTGTCTAATTAATTTATCTGGTTTATTGATTGACGAGGTTAATANATATATTCCTATGAAATTAGGATTAACAGGAACGCATTAATAATTCCCATATAATAACCAAGCAAGGCGATTAGGTATATTCCTATCCTAACCGCAAATCCGCTCCCCTGAAGGGTTAAGATCTTGCTCTACCCAATCTTATATGCAATCTAGAATTCCCTCTCCCGAGTTCAATCCTAGATTCGTAGATAGTATTCAATTGGTGATCAAGCAATCAAATAATTAAGCGCAAGATTGAATAAATAAACCAATATGATAAAATAATAAGAACAATTCAAGCTTCAAACTACAACGTTCATGTAGCACCCAAAACTCTAGAACTAATAAACTATGAAATTAAAGGAAGAGAAGATAAACTAGGTAGAGCCTCCTTCAAGCGTGGTTTGTGTTCCTCCACGTCAAATCCCCCATGTGAATCTCCCTCAAAGTTGTGTTTTTGGGTCTATTTATATGTTTGGGACAAACCCTAAACGTGTAGGATACTTCTAGTTAAACCGGGAAACACTTAAGACCTTCAAAACTCGGATTGGACTAGACCAGGGACCCCAGGCATTAAGCCCCAAATGCCCAGCTATAGCCTGAGCAGGCTTGGGTCTAAGTCCCAAATGCCCAGCTATAGCCTGGGCAGGCCTGGCTTTAAGCCCCAAATGCCCAGCTATAGCCTGAGCAGGCCTGGGTTTAAGTCCCAAATTCCCAGCTATAGCCTGGGCAGGCCTGGCTTTAAGCCCCAAACGCGCGGCTATAGCCCGGGTCACTCATTTTCGACTCTTGAGCGTATTTTTGACGTTTATGCATCCATTTAGCTCGGCTTCCATCTCCAATTCACCTACACATGAAATAAACTCCATTATGCACATATGACGTGTATTTTTATCTCAAATGCACATAAAATATAAGGTACATAATGGTTAAAACTATGGATTCTAGCCACGCATCAATTACCGATCATCCAATAATATGGACGAGAGGCAAAATAAACAGAAGAGGCAGTTTTGGGATCGTCACTTCAGCAACAACAACAAACTTCTCCATTTATATTCCATCAACAATCACAGTAAAATCTGCCTTGTTTTCGCGTTCAAAGTCGTTACAGAAAGGGAGAGAATTACTACACAAGTTTCAAGATTGTGATCATGTTCTTCGATGTTTCGGAGCTAATGTTACTGAAGAATATGGGAAGATATTGTACAACATGTTGCTCGAGTACGCGCCTGGTGGAAGTTTAGCTGATCGGATTGGTCAAAATTCAAGGCAAGGGTTGCAAGATTTTGAGGTAAAACAGTACGCAAAATCGATTCTATTGGGGCTTAGTCATATTCATGGAAGAGGTTTCGTTCACCGTGACATTAAACCAGATAACATTCTTCTTGTTGGAACTGAAAAAGTTGCCAAGATTGCTGATTTCGAGTTCACGAAGAAGGTTAGAGGAGTAAAGAGTCAGAAAAGAAAGCACGGACTCAAAGGAACACCTATGTACATGGTGCCAAAATCAGTTCTTGATAACGAGTACGGACCTGAAGATGATATTTGGGCTTTCAGATGCACTGTCTTTGAGATGGTTACAGGGAAGACAGTATGAGATTGCAGTGAATCTGACAATATTGTTTATCTATTGAGCAAAATTGGAATGGGATCACCGGATTTGCAGAACAAGATTGTTTGGTATGGAATTAAGCAGCATTGGCAAAATATGTATGGAATATAGAGCAAAAAAGTAATTCATTATGGATTAAACGGGTAAATCACATATACATAAAGGGCAAGAACTAGTGGCAATACAAACCACCATAAGATAGTGCATGGTATTGGAAGGAAATATGTGATATCAAAACAGCCTTTGCTGTAAGGTTTGAACAAAAAAGGTGGAAGGGGAAAATGAAAGGGTACACAGTAAATGAAGGATACCAATGGAGAAAATGAGTAACACCTAAATGGACATATATGCACAATGGATTTGGAATAGATTAAATGTTTCAAAAAATTATTTTATTGGTTGGTTGATAAGGAGACAGAGATTACTTACGAGAGACAGAATACATATGATGAGAAAAATCCAGGAGAGAACATGTCTACTCTGTGGAACGCAGGACGGAATAATTCATCATTTGTACTTTGAGTGTCAATTCTTTAGAATGTGCATTGATGAACTATGTAACTGGTTAGGAATGAAGTTGAAGCAACTAGATATGCAAAACATTTGAAGGAAAAAGGGTAGATTTATAAAAGAGGGAATATCGAGGATTCATGACCTCAATCATCACAGCAGTAATGTATGGGATATGGCGAGCAAAGAATGAAGCACTATGGAATCAGAAAGTACCACTGCCAACAAAGATGTGGAAGATTATAAAAGAGGATAGCAAATACAGACTACAACTCATAGAAGCCAATAGGAAGAATAGGAAAGAAATAGAGTGGGTCAATAAATTGTATAGATAGAGAAGTAGCAACGACTATGCAATAGTGTAGGACTATGCAATAGTTTAGGCAAACCTATCTAGTAGGGCTGCTTGAGGAGATGAGAATAAAGATATAGTTTTGACATTGAGCTAGATAGGATATCTTAAAGATTATGGATTGGAAATATCACTTGTAAGTAACTTTTTACCGGTGGGGATCAATAAATGTTTTCTTTCACCTAAAAAAATTACAATCCAAATTAAGTTTGATTTTTTATTGTAAAAATGATAATCCAAATAAGCTCGGATAGGATCGGATTTTTTATGTTTGATTTCAGATTGATTGTTTAGATAATTTGGATTTTCTATTTTAAGTCTATAAGTTGAGAGTCTTACAAAGAACATCCAAATGAAGTCCTCGTATTAAATTGCTTACAAAGTTTTTCATTCTAACCACAATCATCTAAATAAAGTATTCAAGTAATGAAATCATCATCAAGTATAATAAGGCCGATAATAAGTAGTAATAGTAAGACCATGTCCTAATAAAAAGAATTATGATCGTAATTTAGTAATTATTATTGAATATATGAGATAATATCTAATGGATGTGGACGGTATTGGAATTATTATATTGCATATGGATAATGGACTAGATATAAAGTATATCCAAAAATCGAAAATACCAAATCCAACCTCCAATCTGAAATCCAAAAAAATTTAAAATTAAATCCGTAATCCGAAGGTTTAAACCAAAAATCAAAAAAAATTGAATTTTGGTTTGGATTTTAGGTCGTCCGAACTATTCCCACCCCTAAAAGGTAGAATCAATTTACTCATCGGGTCCATCAATTTGAGCTGTGTGAAAATCATTTTACCCCTCCAACTTTGTGTGAAAAAACAATTTCCTTCTCAATTTTTAAGCTATAGACATTTTCTCCGTCCTATTATAAGGTATTTATTGAATTTTCCAATAGTGAGTACATTCTCTTTTCAACATATCTTGCAGATGTATATGTATGTTGTATTCTTCTTTCTTATCCCTAAAGTATGAGTATTTTGAAGATAATGTTGTTCAACTATCGATCGACGTGACAATCATGTCCTCTTGAAAAAGTCTTTGGCGGCCACCAATTGACATTCCAAGCCTCTAATGCCTCAAATGTCCTTTTATTCTTCGTTTCGGACTAACTAGTATATATTGCTTTCGTGCTTAATGGATTTTGATGGTTTGAGTAGTTTTAGGATGTACATTTTTCTTAAACTTCGTCAAGCTTATCTGCTTATTTGTTCCAAACCATAGTTTCTAGTTTCAAGATCCCGCTTTTAGTAAGAGTGTGGTGAGATGTTCCAAGCCCGATGTCTACTGATTTTCCATTCCTATGATTCAAAGAAAGGGGCTACTCATTCCTATGAACATTCAATTTTTTTTTGGGTGGGGGGGGGGGTAGAGAAGAGCTCTAGGTCAAGCATCTTATTCTATATATTTAGGGTACATCGTAAGGAACTAATTTCAATCGCTTTCCTCTTTATTGATTATGAATTCAAAATATCTGTAGATCCCACTAAATCATTAAACCTGGCGGTATTTTAGTCTATTAAACCACAAGTTTTTTTTTACAAAAACTAATTCTTCTTCCTGATATCTATTTTTTTTTTGGTTTCTAAATTGCTAGGCTTATCTATGTCCTGACAAATGGTTGGTTAATACTTTCCTAAATCACTAGGTTTTGAATGATAGTTTTGTTTGTGGACTCGGCTTGGCCATTTGCGCTTGGGTAATATGGCGTCGATATAATCCTTTTGATTTTATGGTCTTCGAAGAATTTTGTCACTTTGTTGCCGATGAACTGCTTCCCATTGTCACATATTATTTCGGTGGGTATCCCGAACCGACACACGATGTGGTCTCATATGAAGTCAATGACTTCTTTTTCTTTTATATTCTCGAAGGACTGTGCTATTACCCATTTTGAAAAGTAGTCAGTTATCAACAAAATAAATTTAGCTTTACCCGGCGACGTTGGTAGGGGGCCGACGATGTCCATCCCCCATTTCATGAATGGTCACGGAGAAATGATTGAATGGAGTTGTTCACCGGGCTGATGGATCATCGGTGCAAACCTTTGGCATTTATCACACCTTCGAACGAATTCCTTAGTATCTTTTTCCATGCTATCCCAGTAATATCCTGCTCTAAATACCTTGTGAACCAAAGAATCGGTACCAGAGTGGTTCCCAGAAATGCCTTCGTGGATTTCTCGCAATATATAATCGGTGTCTCCCGATCCTAAGCACAATGCCAGTGGTCCGTCGAAGCTTCTTCTGTATAATGTTCCATTTTCATCCAGCGAGAATCAAGCTGCTTTGGCTCGTAAGGCCCTCGACTCCTTGGGGTCCGAGGGGAGCTTCCCGTGCTTCAAGTATTCGACGTACTTATTCCTCCAATTCCACGTCAAACTTGTTGAATTAATTTCCGCATGGCCTTCTTCGACCACCGACTTCTCCGACCGACGACCCCAAATTCGCAAGTGCATCGGCATCACTGTTCTGATCTTGGAGTACATGGTCTAGTGTCCATTCCTTGAAGCGGTGCAATGTCACTTGAAGTTTGTCTAAGTACCTTTGAATTCTATCTTCTTGAACTTCGAAGCTTTCGTTTACTTGGTTTACTACCAAAAGAGATTCACAATTGGCCTCAATGACCTCTGCTCCTAGGCCCTTGTCAGTATCACCTGCTCAATTTCCTCGACCGTGGACTTCGTCGCATCTGACTCCTCGGGGTGGCGAAAGCTCGAGGGTTAAGGAAATCTTCTTCTTTGTCCTCGACCACCTGTTCCCCGGGCTCAACAGATAATATAGACTGTGATTGCTATTTGGCTAGCTGTTTGTCCTTGACGCTTGACTTTTTCAATGTAGAGGGCCTCGATACTGGTGTCAAGTCATGGACTGCAAATATCTCCTTAGCTGTGTGTTGCTCCCCATATACCGTTTTCACACCATCTTTTGTTGGGAACTTCATCATTTGATGAAGGGTTGATGGCACTGCCCTCATGTTGTGGATCCACGGCCTTCCAAGCAAAAGCGTTATACCTCATGTCACCTTCGATGACATTAAACTTCATGTCTTGTATTGTTCTGGCCATGTTTACTAGGAGGACAAATTCCCCCTTCATTTTTTCACTTTCCATGTCGAAGCCATTCAAGACTCGAGATGCTGGTATGATTTGGTCAGGCAGCCCGAGCCGCTCCACGACCCTCGACCTGATTATATTTGCCGAGTTACCTGGATCCACAAGAACACGTTTAACTTTAACTTTATTTAAAAGAATAGAAATTACCAGTGCATCGTTGTGTGGCTGAGATAAGCCCTCAGTTTCTTTCTCACTGAATGTGAGGGTTTCCTCAGGCATGTAGTCCCGAGTCCGCTGCTCCCTTGTGATTGATAATTTGGTGCATATGAATAATGGGTCCCTATGGGACGTCGACTCCTCCGATGATCATGTGAATAACATGTTGAGGTTCCTCCGGTTCATTCTTCCTGTTGGCATTTCTCTCTGAAATGGTTCTTGGCTCTATCACTGAGAAATTCTGAAGATGCCATTCATTGAACAATCTGGCTACCTCCTCTCTCAGTTTCCTGCAATCCTCGGTCCTGTTCCCATGTGCACCGCGATACTTTCACATCAAGTTGGGATTCCTATGAGAAGGATCAGTTTGTATGGGTTTAGGCCATCTAGTATCTCTAATTTTCCCGATGGCTGAGACGATACCCGAGGCGTCGATGCTAAAATTGTATTCTGACAATCGCGGTGCCTCCGCCGGTCTTGAGTGTTCGAACTCGGTCTTACTCATGAGTCCTCGAGAATTCTACCCTCGGTCGACTCTTCGATCATTCCGAGGTATGTTGCACCTCTAGTTGTTCCTTTGCTCTTCGGTGTATGACTGAAATCTCTCCTTGTTCGGCCTCGATTCCCTGTCCACTTCTCTCGAATCTTTTGCTGCTAGTCTGCCTGGATAAACCGAGCCCGAAGGGGCTCCCAACTGATCATCTTCGACCCTGATCTTTGACTGATATATGTTATGCACATCCGCCCAAGTCACGGCTGGTTACTCGATCAAATTCTGCTTCAACTGCCTCGATGCTATCGAGCTCCGCTCATTTGGCCACTGAGTGAAGGCTTGATCAGCCCAGTCATCGGAGACTGGTGGCAACTCCATTATTCCTACTGGAACCGGGATACAAATTATCATAACATATCGTTGTCCCTTTGTTTGATTTTGAATACGTCAGACTTCCTGGTTGCAAACTTTATAGCACCATCATGTGCCTTTACAAACGAATCCGCCAACATGACAAACGAATCAATATCATCGTAGTAGGCTCCATGATCATTTTAAGAAATTTGTTACAAAGGAGGAACACTTCCAAAACATACTAGAAGATGTTACTGAAGTTGAATGGAAATTCTTGGTGGAGTATTTCGACTATGAACCTTTCAAGGTAATTAAAGAAATATGCGCAAAAGCTGTTATTTAGCTAAAGAATTCTAGAAAATGTCTACATCAATTAGTGAAGTTGTAAAAGCTAATAAATCAATCATATGCCTATGAAATGGAACTTAAACTCTCATGATCAGACTTAAAGCTTTGTTTATTTCTTATTGTACTTTTCATACTTGAATCATAATATATATCATTGAGTTATATCCAATATAAAGAATGAGTGCCAGAAACAAAGTAAACAAGGCAAAACAAGGAATCAATCACATTTGCGACAAAAAATCTTTCGAGGCATGACATATACGTAGACTTATATGAATTAGGTCTATATTCAGATTAATAATGAATCACACATACCTACAATATTGGCAACAAACTACTGATAATATAGATCTACTAACAGATCTAATAAAAACCAATATAGAAGAATATCAAAGAACCAAAAATTTAGAATATATAGAATATATATTAGAAAGCCTAAAAGAATTACTCAGATTAATTCCGCTACAAAAAGAATATTATGAAAAATCATTTACATGAATATTAAGGAGACCACCACCCCCCAAATTGGAGATCCAATCACGGGAAAAGAGCCAAAATTTCATAAACTTTGGAAAAAAACTGACATGAAAAATGGTCATTGGGTCAACGATGTCGCTGCTGAATTGAATGTACATACAAAACTCTAATCTTTAATCCTATGATATGAGTTTATCGAAGAAAATATTGAAAGCTAAATCTTTTATGGCTTGTTTCTAGGATAAAGTGAATGAATTGGTTGCAGTGCAAATTCAAGAAACAGAAGAGGGTACTGATATGGACCCTATTGTTAATGCGTCCTTTATGAAAATTGTTGGAGAAAAGTTAGGCTATTACCGTGATCAAGGATCAGGACTTAAGCTAAAAAATAACTAATCCATGCAAGGGCTTCAAGAGCAACTGCAAGCACAAAAAAAGAGGTGGAAGAAGAATGCCATAAACGAGAGAGTGTAGAATCCAAACTTAAAGAATTACAAGAGCAACTTGAGGAGGAGCGGAAAAATCGAGAAGTCATGCAAGCTCATGTAGGACGTGAGTAAAAAATGTTAAAAGAAGGCATGGTGGGACTTGCATCCCTTATACAAATTTCTAAGTTATTAATTTAGTATAAGCACTAAAGTTTCTGTAGTTGAAGACCAAATAGTTATTTTTGATATTATAAATTAGTTTCTTACTTGGTCGTAGTTTTTTTATTATTATGAAATAGTTTCTTCCTTGGTACTATCATGTTTAAGATCTTTATTTATGCTATGTTTAACATATTCGACTTCCTGCTGCACTTCTCAATATTATTACAAATTTAAGTGGTTCAGATGAGGAAAGTCCTTCAAGTCCTATGAATGACATCATGGTAAGTAAACTCCACCTAATTCATGTTAAAGTAGATTTCTTATCGCTCTTCTATTACTAGTTCTATTATCGACTTATGCTTATGTTCATCTTTTGTAGTGCAATGAAATGGACTTTTTGTCTATCCTCTCCTTCCTTTTTGGCTACTTAAAAGTACTATGGATGACATAATGATAAGTAATATTCATTAGATACTGCTAGTTAATAAGCTTTTAATTCATTTTAGCCTTTCTTCTTTCATTCTCCTCTATATTTTTTCACTGGAATATAAAAATTTCAGTTTTCTATAAATTATAGCTGGCTCAATAAAGAAATGCCTATATCACTTCCAAGACTGAACAAAACTACTATTTCGCTTTACAAACACACGGGGCAAGTTCTAGACATCAAATACAATGCACAGAATAACAAACAAATCTCACACACACATGGCACATAACTCACTCAGGATTGGACTTCTCAAGACACTCTAGTCAAAGCATTTATGCAAAGTTAAGATCATACAATTTAAGGTACTTATACAAGAGTAAAAAACTGAGCCTAAGCATCACAGCCAACGTACTCATTATTCTCAAGGCATAACAAAGTTAAGAGATATTGCTTCAATTCAATTCATAGCAAAATGACTCCCACTCCTAAAAAAATTAAACTAATTGTACCCGGTTCAAACAAAATCCTTGAAAAGAACTGTGACACAAAGAAAAACCAAGGGGAAATTATTACACTACATAAGAAAAGAAAATATTTTTGTCTTTTTCCTTTCTTTCGACTTAAATCCCTCAAGAAACCTGTCGAATGAGATCCATCGTCGGGAAAAGTCTAATTTTTCTACTTTTTTTTTTATTTAACAAAGACTATTACACTAAGAAAGAATACTACAACTCAGCTAAGATAGCAGAGAAAACCACCCAGGCAATCTCATCACCCCATACTTAAAATTGTGCAATTTCCTCAAAGCACGCTATAAATAACAAGAGGGTAGAAGAGACTCCCTGGTAGGCCAAAGGACGAAGAATTCGCAGCTCACGGGTACTCAAACTTCTCCCAGGTATGGTCCTTTGTGTGAGTACCTCACACTCAGGTTCAACCACCTGCTCGCTTTTGCACTCGCCTATTGGCTCTTCTTATTATGCCTATAATCCTACAAAATCAAAACAAACATTACAAAAATAATATAATAAAAAAATAAAAATAAAAGAAAGCAATAAAGTTGGGTTGCCTCCAACAAGTGCCTGATTTAACATTGCGGCACGACTTGAAACACTTTTTATCTCTATCTCGAACTTATGAAAACCCCTAACGTGGCATCCAGTATGCGGCTACGCTCCAGTAGCAGGGATAAAAAGATAACCAGGCCAAGTAATATATTTTTCACTTTGCACTTCTTGGCCTTTAGATGAGGAATGTAATTTTTGCTTTTTGGCACAACAAATTCAAGAATATAGTCACTCTCATCCTCACCTTTTGACTCCCTCATAGGCTCAGATGATTCGATTTCTATGTAATCATCCAAACGCGATGTTGAAAAATGTATGGAATGAGGACCAGTACGCCCTAACTCTAGAATTGTATTACTCTTTACGTCCTCATATTTACATGCACTAGAGTGTTCAAATATAACATTATGTGCTTCTTCACATAGCTCTAGTGTATTTTTCTCAACATGGGCATCCTTAATAAAAATATGGTCTAATGCTTGGTATTCTCATTTTAGCTCCTCAATTTGATCTAGAATATTTTTTTAGTTTCATGCAACTCATCATTAAATTGTTGGTCGTTGAACGCATCAAACTTCGCACTCAAATATGCATCCAAGTTGTGCAAATCCAAGCCAAACTTCTCAATTTCTTGTGCAAGAACAACTCTCTCCTTCGACCAATCATTCACCAATTTTGTTAGAATATAACATCGTTCCTCATATTCCCCTAATCGTGAGTATTCGTCACAATACCAACCTTTCCTTCCATATTCAAATTTAGACCTCCCAGAGTTCAGGTCATGATAAGCCCAAAAAGACGGGCCATAAAAGTCTTTCATCAGCCAAGCATCTTCATCAATAACCTTTTCTCCAGATATTTCATCCCTAGATGTCATGTTGAGAGAACTATAACACACTACGAAAAAAATTAAATTGTTATAAAAATAAAAATATTTACAAAAAGAAAAAAAATAAACAAAACTTGTAAAGAATAAAATAAAAGTCTAATCTAGAAAAATCACTAAATAGGAAAAATAAAAACTTGAACAGAAATTAACTAAAAGCTAAACCTAGATAAACAATTTATAACTAAGTCCCCAACAATGGTGCCAAAAACTTGTTGGGACCAAACACACATGCAAGTATACGTGACCGTCAAGTAATAAAGTGACTCAAAAGCCGGATGTTGAACCCATAGAGACTTAGATTAACCGTTAACTAATCAAACTAAAATAAATTTAATGTCCAAGATAATAAAAACTATTATTTTTCTATTACAACTACTATTGCGAAATTTAAACACGTACCAAGGGAGATGTAGATTCCAGGGTTGTGGTTGGTTTATCAATCCTATTGAGTTCGTAATTACACATGTTAATCAAAATTATCTATGATTTCTAGTTGACCAGATCATTTATATAAATAGCATGTTCCCACAATACTATCCGTCTATCCATAATATATCAACCATATATTCCTATGGTCTTGAATCTATCATGAATGAATATAATACGGTATTCAACTGAGCAAGACTGTTAGGTATATTTCTATCCTATCTGTGAAATCTTTACCTGGGCCACGGGTTCAGAAATAAGCTCTCTTTAATTCTACTGTAATCTAAACACAACTTTCCCAAGCATAGCATAGATAGTAAATAGACCTCAACTGCTGGCCAAACATTTAAGTAATTATGCACAGAATTAGAGAAACAACCAAATATGATAACTCGAATTAACATGATGTAATTAATAAACTTCAATATTCATGACAACCACAACCCTAAAATGTGAAGTTTAGCTCCACATAGACATGGTAGCTAAACAACAAATCATCAAAAAAAATAAGTAAAGATTACTAAGTTTGATGGAAGAAAGATGGAATCTGATGAATTCCGACCTCCACGGCGGCTCTATGCTCTCCCTAGGTCTAAAGTATGTCAAAAGTCACAAAAACAACGTTTTTACATGTATTTATACCAAGTAGGGTGGGGGCCAGACAAAAACACCTTTTCCCGCACGAAATAGGACTCTGGCTCTGTAAAATTTGCACAGGTGTGCCGCATGGGGCAACGCGCCACGCGGTGTGCTTGTGGGGAACTTTAGAGAACATGCAGTTTGAGGGCATCAATAATTTACACAGCTGCGGCGCGGCTGTGGAAAACATGAAAGTTGTAGCCCTTTTCAACAGCTTTCTAAAGATATATTGTGGAGCCCAAACTGAGCGAAAAGTAATGTGAATTTTACTGGATAATGCGCAGTATGCCTGCTTGATTCATTGTTTCGTTCTTAAAGTGCACTATCATTTGTTGATCTCCGAACACGATCCCAACTTAATCCTTGGAATTTGACTCAGACTTCAAAGCTTCAGGATAAGTTAAATTCATTCCATAACATCTACATAGATCGGAATCACTCCTACAAGGCCTAAAGCAAACATTTAGTGCGAAACACTAGCGATTAAAGCTCAACTCAATTAAAGTGCAATAAATTAGAGTGTGATAAGTGACTAAAATACATAATTATAGCCTATCACCAGACATTGATGCATCCCAAAGTAAGGCTGGAAAGTGGGTCGGTCCGGGCCCTAAATGGGCCAAGTGGACCGATCCCGGGCCGGTCCCAAATTAACAGGCCAAACGATATTTTTGTAGGAACCGGTGATGAGTGGTGATTTTACCACTCATTCTAGTCTCTTTTCTTGGTATTTTGCGTCCTTTAATGATAATATAAGGTCGTTTATGGTATGTATTGTTAGATTTTCAGGTAAATGATGCCATGAAGTGATTTGAATTCAATTGAAGTGAAATTTAGTAAAAAAGGGGTGAAACAATGCAAAATTCTCCAGGGATTCCGCATCTGCGGAATATTGTACGCAGAAGCGATCTCGCACCTGCGAGGAGATAGGCCGCATCTACGGAGTGAAGCTGCTTGACCTGGGATCACATCTGCGAATCAATAGTCGCTTCTGCGATTGTGCATCTGCGCTTTCAAGACCGCATCTAAGGAATCAATGTTTTTTTTTCAATTGTCGCATCTGCGACGGGAGATCTGCATCTGCGGAGCCGCACCTGCGAGGATCTTTCCGCAGGTGCGGTCAACGGGCTTTTAGACCTTGGCAGTAATGACATTTCACATTTTCAATTTTAAATCCACAAATACATGACCTAGGAGATATTTTTGAGAACTCTTATAGACCTTTGGCTTATTTTCAGTCCTTACACTAGAGAGAACAAGTTTTGGAGGCTATGGTTCTTGCACACACACTTGGGTCTTGGAGATTTGAAGCTTTTGGTTGAGATTTTCTTACTCATTTATACTCATTTCTTCATTTCCTTGCTTTGTATTGAATATCTAAGTGTGTAGTATTTATTTCCAACACTTGAATCTTGTTTATGTGAATGTTCATATTTAAAGTGTGGATTAAATACCTTGTTGTGCTTATGTATTGAACGATTTTTATTTATTTATGAAGTGAGTTATTGCTTCTTTAATTATTCTTGTTCTTTAATGTTTCCAAAGGGATTAGCTAACCCTAAGACTCTCCCATTAACTTCGAATTAATTTTGGGAAAGATTATTTGGGGTTGGGAAAGATTAATTAACAAGAACTTGAGACCTTAATCTCATTTTATAGATTCTACCTAGGGATAGGATTGAACTACTTGTAGCCCTATTCAGGTGTGCTTAATCTCTTGATTATTTTAGGGATAATTCAATTAGGAAGTCGTGTTAGTCTTCGGAAGAAACTAATATATAATTATTACTCAAGGCTAATTAACATAAACTCTCTCATATTTGTAAAATCGTGAAATACATTGGATCGTTACTTGAGTGTAATTCTCGATGCATCCATACTTGTAGCCATTGATCATTTTACTTGCTTCCTAGGTTAGTTTACTTTTTTGCATTTAGCTATAATATTTTCACAACCAAATTCTAAGTGTTTGGCATTGCACAATAAGTGATAATTTTCTTACATTCCTAATCGCCTACATATTGTTCTCCGTGGGATTCGACCCCGACTCATAGTTGGGTAATTTATATTGCATGCGACCGTATCCATTTACTTTTTTGTAGTGGATTTGGACTTCATCAAAATTGGCGCCGTTGCCGGGGAACAATTTGGTGTAATTTAGGTTGTTTGAGAAATAAGCGTAACTGCTTTAGTCCAAACTTGTGAATATTAGTGTAATTATCTTTCTTACCTTGGTCTATCTTCTTGTTTGTTTCTTGTTTATTTTCGTAGTTTTTGAAAAAAAAAATAGTATCATATAATGAAAATTGGTCGGATGGTAGTTGTTCATACTTTGATGATCCTTGTCCTTATTGTGGAGGACCACACTCGTGGAAAAATTGTTTAAATTCTCTCGGGGGTGGATTGTGCGCACAATATCAAACTCAGGAGTGGAGTATTTGTGATAAGTGTAGTCGTCAAAATGGTCATTTGGATGATTGTGTTCAATTGTCATTCCCTTCCCTAAGCCCCCGCTATGATGATTCTACTTTTTGTGATGAAAATTATAGGGATGAGGAAGTGGAAGAAATTGAGCAAGGTCGAAATGGAGAGTTCAAGCTCATGATGGAATGCTTACTTGAAAGAGGAAACAAATAGCAAAATTCCTTGGAGAAGCTTTTGGAGAGTAGTCTGCAAAATGTCTTGGCGCTTGAAAGGTTGAACTCACAAATAGAAGAAATGCTTAAAGCTTTAGAGGTCCAAAAAGCCTCGGAAGTGAATGAAAGCCAAGAACCTTCCTTAGAGGTTGAAGTCGAAAATCCTTCTTTGGCACTTGATCAAAATCAAGAAGAACTCTCAAATGCTCAAAATGAGAGGATGATGCTCATGTTGGAAGCCATTCTTGAAAAAGAGAAGAAGCACAACTTTGCACTCGAGGACTTGAAACAAGGTGTGACTCAAAATGATGAGCATATCCGCACTTTGGAGGATCAAATGAAATCATTGATTGACGCTCATTATGCCTATCAAATTGAATGTGTGGAAGAAGGCCAAGAAGAGTCCAACTCCCAGGGAGAAAGTGAGCTTTACTTTGATAAATCAAGAATTGAACCTCCGCCAACCGACTCCATGAGTATTAGTGATGCAAAAAAAAAGAGGAATTAGAGTCAACCGGTGTAATTGAAAATATGGTTGAGATTGACTCTAGTCAGGGGGAAATAGAGGATGTCAAAATCCAGGAAGAATTGCAATTTGGACGGTTGAGGTCACATTACAAGAACTTTTCAACATTGGACTTGTGTGGTGATATGGGAATTGAATTACACGATTCAATGAGAGATTGCAAGGAGGAAAGGAAAAAGCCATACATCTTACAATTTGAGGGAACAAGAAGGAAAAATAACATTCCTCACATGAAAGCCAGAAGTGCAAAATGAAGAAATTAATGCTTGGCTTGATCATCAACTTACCACCCCCACCGCTCGTGGTCACAAGCTTGATTCCAAGCTAGGTGCCCAGTTCATATCGTCCAAGTGGCGAGAAAAGTGGTCATGTTGATCCGCGTCGTGCAACGATGTTAAATGCGGTGCTTGGTGGGAGGCAACCCATCATTTTCTAAATTTTTAGTTTATTTTGAATTTTTTTATTTTTTATTTTTTTAGAATAGCTTAGTGTGTTATTTTTGACTAATCTGCCAAGTTTCAGATTTTTTGGAGCTGAATTGAGGAGTTTGAGATTTGGAATGCACAAAACAGTGGCTGCAAAAATCTGAGCACCAGTCATCTGGTGTAACCGCATATGCGGAACTTGTCTGGCAGATGCGGTCATGCAGAAGTGAGTTTTAAGGCGCAGATGCGGTTTTATTCTCGTAGAAGCGAAATCGTAGAAGAGATTTGGTACCTGCAGGTGCGAAAGTCGGGGAAGTTTAATGACCAAAATCCCTCAAATCATCAAGTAGTCTCTGACTTTGTTTTCCCAAGACCCAAACACCCTCAGTTCTCACATACTCAAAAATCCTCCATTGCTCTTGATTTCTGCTGCTCTCACATAAGACAACACAGGTACTTTGAGCTAAAATGGACCCGAACATGAACGAAAATTCCTCACTTGATCATTAAATTGAGGAGGAAGCTGTAAATGAACAATTTGACCATTCACGCTTCCTGTCGGCTGATTGTCACCGCCTGTATTATGACAACCTCCTCACCAAAAATATAGTGCTTGAGAAGGGGATTTCCAGGGAGAAATTGGCCGAGCTACTCCGAGAATTCTATGGTCGTCTTCAAGCCTCCAGCTGGTCATGCTTCATGCCTACTCCGTGTAAAGCCAATGAGTAGTGGGTTTGTGAGTTTTACGATAATCTTAAGCGTACAAACTTCCTGATCCACAACTCACCATAAGGGGTAAGACATTGAGGTTTGGGATTGAGCAGATTATTGACATACTTGGGATTCCTGATCCATCAACTCGGGTCGATGCTAGAAAAGGATCATTGCAATAACAAATAATGTCTTGTTTCTAAACTCTATCCCGCAAGCACGAGAGAAAAATGGGCCAACAAAAGAAAGGGTTTGAAGTCGATCGACTTCAAAGCTGAAGCTAAAATATGGCTCTACATCCTCTGCAACAGGGTATCACCCTGTGGAAATGTTTCAGATGTATCATACACTAGAGCCTTGATCATTGCATGCCTTCTTGACGGAATTCCTGTGAATGTCGGCCATTATATACTGCGGGAGCTGAGAGAGTACTTGCACGATGACAACCCAGGATTGATGTTCCCTTCACTGATCACAGAGATGTATATGCAGGAAGAGGTTGAGGTGCGAAACACCGATCATTGGTTGTTGGCTGATAAACCCTTTCGTCCGTTGAGAGTAACGGGGAAGGGTAGTTGATGCGTGGCTAGAATTCATGATTTAAATCATTATATGCCTTGCATTTTATGTGGTTTAATGATAAAAATACACGTTGTATGTGACTAATGCGGTTTATTTTATGTGTAGGTGAATTGGAAATGGAAACGGAGCTAAAAGGATGCAAATACGTCGAAAAATACGCGAAAGGAGACACCCGGGCGATAGAGCCAAACAGCCTGACCCAGCCTGGCGTTAGCCAGGCGTTTGGGCTGAAACGCCAGCCCTACCCTGGCGTTAGCCAGGCGTTAGGGCTGAAACGCCAGCCCTATCCTGGCGTTAGCCAGGCATTTGGGTCCAAACGCCAGGGTCCCCAGTCGGCCAGAAACCGAGTTTTGACGGGTTTAAGTGTTTCCAAGTTGGAATAGAAGTCTCTTACACGGTTAGGGTTCACCCTAAACCTATAAATAGACTCCTAAAACACAACTACCGGGGGATTATGGAGGATTGAAGGAGGATTACTGATCATTGAAGGGGATTGAAAGATTGATGTGGAGGAACACACACCACACTTGGAAAAGTCTTCTACTTAGTTTTTATTCTCTTCTCTTCTT
>ML440066.1:0-25066 GCA_005239525.1 Nicotiana knightiana
ATTGTATAAGTCCAATATAAATAGATTAAATAAATAAGTCTTAATCCATTGGGCTAGCCCATTCAGTTGGGCTAAATTGATGAGCCCACTTTATTAGGCCCAATGTATCATCTTCCTAGAGGCCCAGTTTGGTGCCACGTGTCAAAGGATGTGGCACGCCACGTAGAATGGAAGAGCCAATAGGACCATGCCACGTGTCAAAATGACAAGGCATGCCAAGCCACATTAGAAGGTCAATGAAATCGAGCCACGTGTGCAAGTAACATGTTCTGGCCAATCAAATGCGGCATTGTCACACTTCAATTTGATTGGTCGAAAGAGTTTGTTCTTATCATAACTCTTCCCTCCTACAACTATAAATAGGGGTCTTCATAATTCAGAAAAAAAACCAGAAGTTATAACAAGAAGCAAGAAAGAGCTCGTGGATCAAACGTTGCAAATTCCTCCACAAGTTTCAAGTTTCAAGCAATCAAGTTCAAGAACGAAGAACAAATCAAGTTCAAGCTCAAGAACGAAGAACAAGTCAAGATTCAAGGAGTACGAGTTCAAATCAAAGTTCGTGCTAGTTGAATTCAAGATCATCGTTCGTGGAAGCAAATATAGATTCAAGATCAAGCTCAAAGGCCCTTGAATTTATTTACTATTGAAAAGAAGAATCAAAAGGATTCATAGAGATTATACACTCATATTATTTGAAATCAAATACTATGATTGTTGCGATATTTTTCGGTGTTGATTTTATTTTCTCGACGCAATTTATTGTCTACAAATTCTGGCACACCTAGTGGGAGAATCTCTACCTCTCATCTCAACTTTTCAATCACCAAAGTTCAAGAACAACGAAATGGCTTCCAAGAAAATCAACTCCAGTTCAACTTCCTCCAAGGCTGCTAATTCTAGGTTCTATGCTGATGTGGAAAACATACTCGAAGTTATCTTTGGAAGCTTTGGACCAGTTACGAGGAGCAAAGCAAGCTCGTTAGGACAACAAGCACCCCAAGTGCAATCCGCATCTACCCCTGTTTTCGGATCTTCATCCTCAAATGGATTAAGATCTTCCACAAATGTACCCGAAGGAGGAAGCGATGTTGCTGAAAAGATCAAGAAAACTCTTGCTCTGCTTGACCTCTACGGATCCAAGCACTCTGTTGTGAAGGAAGATGATGACGCTTCAAGTGATGGATCCTCCCCACTTACACCACATAGAGTGAGCCAATCTAGGATCAATCTGTGTGAAAATTTATGCTACTCTCCATCGTCCATGACAATCATGCAAGCCATGGCGACAAACACGTCATTTGTGGAGGAGCAATTGGCAAACTTGACGGAAACAATCGCTGGCTTGACCAAGTGCATGCAAAATCAAGATGCTAGAATCGATAAGCTAACAGATAGGGTGGGAATCTTGATGGAAGAAGAATCCACCCATGCACCTGGAAAACTCCCAGAAGTTCAAGAGATTGATGCTCCCCCACGACAAGTTGCATCCACTAAGGAAATTCCAGTCTCTTCGGAAGGGATGATTCCAATCAATCAACTAAAGGAGTTTATTGAAGGGACTATAAGAAATAAATAAGAAGTTTCTTCCAAGTCTTATTTTACCTACGAAAAGACGTACACTTCAAGGATCGATATATTGAAGATACCTGCTGGCTATCAACCTCTAAAATTTCAACAGTTTGATGGCAAAGGCAATCCAAAGCAACATGTGGTGCACTTCGTTGAGACATGCAACAATGCTAGGAATTATGAGATTACCTCGTCAAACATTTTGTCCGCTCATTAAAAGGAAATGCTTTTGATTGGTACACGGACCTCGAGGCTGGATCTGTTGATAGTTGGGATCAACTAGAGCAAGAATTCCTCAATCACTTTTATAGCACGAGACGTACTGTGAGTATGATAGAACTCACAAGTACTCGTCAATAGAAGAGCGAACCAGTTATCAACTTTATCAATCGTTGGAGGAATGCAAGCCTCAACTGTAAAGACAGGCTTAGTGAAGCTTCTGGCATAGAGATGTGGATCCAAGGCATGCATTGGGTATTGCGCTACATCTTGCAAGGTATCAAGCCTAGCACATTTGAAG
This sequence comes from Nicotiana knightiana, assembly GCA_005239525.1. Classification (NCBI taxonomy): domain Eukaryota; kingdom Viridiplantae; phylum Streptophyta; class Magnoliopsida; order Solanales; family Solanaceae; genus Nicotiana; species Nicotiana knightiana. The sequence goes on from ML440066.1 coordinate 2,090, forward strand.
AACTTGCAACTTGTGTACATGACATGGAATTGAGCATGGCCTCCGTTGGAAATGAAAGGTTGCCCATCTATGAACTTCGAAAAGGGAACGACAAGCAAAAAGTCAGAAATTGAAGCAAGTTTACACCAAGATCTGAAAATAAAAAAGCTATGAATGTCAACACATCACCTATGAAGTTCACGACGAAGGTGAGCAAGAAGCAGACTATGAAATCCACTTCGTTTCAAGTAAGCCAAGTGGAAAGTTGACTCTAAAAGAAATGCAAGAGAAAGAGTACCCATTTCTGGATTCCGATGTGCCAGCTATTTTTGAAGAACTCCTCGAGTTAAATCTCATTAAGCTTTCGGAGTTGAAGCGACCAAATGAAGATGGGAAAATTGATGACCAAAATTACTGCAAATATCATTGACTTGTGAGCCACCCTCTGGAGAAGTGCTTTGTCTTCAAAGACAAAGTTATGAACTTGGTTCTTGAAAAGAAGATTGTGCTTGAAGATGAGAAAGCAAGCGCAAACCAAGTCTCTATCACATTTGGCTCATTCAGTCCAAATGAATTATGTATTTTAAAGAAAGTAAAGATGAAGAATTACTGTAGAACTACAAAGTTGAAGATGGTCAACCTGAGGACGATGAAGGTTGGACGTTGGTGACTCATCATAGGCGCCACAAAAGGAGCCCACGAAAAGGATCAATGGAACAACCAACAAGGAAAATAATGGTGGAAAGGCCTAGGATATGGAATCCAGTTAAGCATGAAAAGAAAGCGAAAATGGAGGTGCATCACCCTCAAAATCCACGACATCCGGTGACCTTGGAGGAGTTTTTTCCAAGTTGGTTTCGTACGAAGATTTCCCATGGAAGTATTGATGCCTCTTGTTGCATACTGACGAAGGGAAAGAAAAGAGTGATGACCTACCATTGGCACCATCTTCGGAAAAGCTTATCGAGTTCACTCCTCAAGAAAGTAATGCTTGTGAGGAAAATGTCACGTTCACAAATGACAATCTTCTGCTAAGTGACACTCCTCATAACCGCCCATTGTACCTGGTTGTCTATATGCGTGATGAAAGGGTAAATCGAATTTTCGTTGATGGAGGATTTTCAGTGAACATTTTTCCAATTCTCACTGTGAAAGAACTTGGTATTCCCATGAACGAACTCTCAGAAAGTCGTGTGATGATCCAAGGATTCAAACCAAGGGGGTCAAAGAGCCATAGGCGCGATCAAGCTGGGAATCACTATTGAAGATATGCAATCAAGTGCATGGTTGCATGTGATCGATGCAAAGACTTAATACAATGTTTTTCTTGGAAGGCCTTGGATACATGAAAATAAAGTAGTTCCATCTACCTACCATCAATGTTTAAAATACTACGAGGGTGAAGTCGAGAAGAAGATAGTTGCTGATGATGAGCTATTCACCGAGGTAGAGTCACACTTCGCCGATGCAAAGTTCTACTTGAAAAACTGCATTGTGAAGGAGCTAAAATTTGATGATGGCATGAAAAGAAAGAATGACGAGCCCATAACCAAAAGAGTTGAGGTGACTATTGGTAAATCCAAAGTCGTTACTGAGGAGGTACAACCCAATGTGAATAAATCTCATAGAGGGGATAGTACATCTTATGGCAAGAAAGTAAGTCCTAAGCTCCAATATGTCCCTAAAAGGAAGAAAGACAAGGGCGAATCATCTAATCTCCAAACCAACACGCTAAAGGAGTTAACTCTTCTGGTAAAACGAATTGAGGCAGTAAAGTCGTCATCAAAGCCTCTTGCAAGGTTCTTAGCCCAAAATTGTTTACAGAATGTGGCACTCCCTAAAAAGCGAACAGATGAAGGTTTTGATCCTAACGCTTACAAGCTATTTGCGAAAGCTGGATACAATCCTGATGAGCCGTCAAAGTAGGGAAGCTCCTATCAGAAGCTCCAACGAGGAAACCACGTGAAGGTTTGGGATACAAGCAACTGTCACCAGTGCGCATCTCAATAAGGAGGGCGAGTAGCAATTATAACACTGTAGAAGACGAATCTGCCGCTTCTAACAGGCCTTCCGTATTTGATAGACTTGGAAAATCAACTATGAGAACTTCTGTATTTGAGAGATTGGGTCCATTAAAGAAGGGGAATAAGTTCTAGAGAAATTATCGAAATACAAGAACACCCGCTTCACCCAAAATTCAGAAGATCTCTAAAGATTTCCAAAGTTTGGTCCCTTCTAGAATGAGGTGACAAACAAAAGTCATGGTTTCTTGTGACGAAGTACTGAAAGTGAAGCCATACATTGTGATATACACTAAAGAACGTGATGACGACGAAGAAAGTGTGGGTTGTTCGTATCATGTCACCGTACAAGGCGAGAACGGTGTTCCATCTTCAATGGAGGATAATTCATAATTGGAGGATGTTTCACCATGTTATCACATATCCTTCAATGATGGGGACCCTCGAGAAGACGAAGATGCAAAATATGCTCTGCCGGAACTTGAAGAAGGGGTGAAGGCAACGATTGACGCCTTAAAAGAAGTTAACCTTGGCACTGATGAAGAACCAAGACCCACCTACCTAAGTGCTTTACTAGAAATTGATGAATAAAGAACATATATTGAGTTATTCAAGGAGTACAAGGATATCTGTGCTTGGAGCTACAAAGAGATGCCTGGCTTGGACCCTAAAGTGGCAGTCCATCACCTTGCGGTCAAGAATGGCGCTCGTCCTGTTAAGCAAGCTCAAAGGCACTTTAGGCCGGACTTGGTTCCCCTAATTGAAATCTAAGTTAACAAACTCATTGAAGATGGATTTATTCGGGAAGTTAAATACCCAACATGGGTTTCAAGTATTGTCCCTGTAAGGAAGAAGAATGGCCAGATTCGAGTATGTGTTGACTTCAGGTATCTCAACAATGCGTGTCCCAAAGATGAATTCTCGCTTCCTATTCCAGAGCTGATGATCGATGCTACCAGTGGTTACGAGGCAATGTCTTTCATGGACGGTTCGTCGGGCTATAACCAAATTCACATGGCATCAAAAGATGAAGAGATTACTGCATTCCGTACCCCAAAGGGTAGTTATTTCTACAAGGTAATGCCTTTTGGCTTGAAGAACGCTGGTGCTACTTACCAAAGGTCTATGCAGAATATTTTCGACGATCTTCTCTACAAGAATGTCGAATGCTATGTTGACGACTTGGTGGTAAAATCAAGAGAGAAGGGCGACCACTTGAAAGACTTGAGAATGGTATTTGAGTTGCTCCGGAGGTACCAACTTAGGATGAATCCATTGAAATGTGCCTTTGGAGTTACTTCAGGAAAGTTCCTTGGTTTCACTATCCGGCATCGAGGGATTGAAATTGATCAATCCAAGGTAGATGCAATTTTGAAAATGCCTAAGCCTCGGGATATTCATGAATTAGAAAGTCTGCAAGGAAAACTAGCATACCTTTGGAGATTCATCTCAAACCAAGCTGGGAGGTGCCAATCATTCAGTCGCCTCATGAAGAAGGGCGTTTCTTTCAAGTGGGACCAAGCTTGTAGCAATTCCTTTGAAAGTATCAAAACATACTTGATGAAGCCGCCAGTTTTGGTAGCCTCTATACTTGGAAAGCCGCTGATACTATACATTTCAGCACAAGAAAGGTCTATTGGAGCGTTGTTGGCCCAAGAAAATAGTGAGGGGTAAGAAAACTCTCTATACTACTTGAGCAGGATGATGACACCAAACGGGCTGAATTATTCACCAATCGAAAAGTTTTGTTTGGCGCTAGTCTTATCAATTCAAGAGTTGAGGCACTACTTTCAAGCTCATGTCGTTCGTTTGGTTTCTAGAGCAAATCCCATCAAGTTCGTGATGTCAAAACCTATCCTTAGTGATCGACTAGCAAGGTGGTACCTCCAGTTTCATTAATTTGAAATTGTGTACATCCCTAAAAAGGCTATAAAAGGAATATCATTAGCGGACCTTGGCAGATCACCCTATACCTGATGATTGGGAGCTCTACCTGATGAAGACGCAATGGTCATCGAAGTTCAGCCTCCATGGAAGATGTACTTTGATGGTGTTGCACATCATAGAGGAGCTGGTGCTGGCATAGTATTTGTCACTCCCCAAGGTGAAGTCTTGACCTACTCCTTCACCTTGACACAACTCTATTCCAACAATGTTGCTGAGTATCAAGCATTAATACTCGGGCTTGAAATGGCTGTTGATATAAAGCAATTGCAATTGCAAGTCTTTGGTGACTCCCACTTAGTGGTCAATCAGCTTTTGGGTAGTTACGAGGTTAGGAAGCCTGAACTACGCCCATATCATGATTACGCTAAAAAGTTAATGGGGTGGCTCGGTGATGTGAGTATTCAGCATGTGCCAAGGAAAGAAAATAAGTAGGCTGATGTTTTAGCTGCCCTAGCTTCATCATTAGCCCTGCTTAATCAAGCGCAAGTTACCGTCTGCCAAAAATGGGTAGTACCGCCACCAAATGAGGCTGAATTGAAGGAAATTAACTCAAGCATCTTGTTGCTATTTCTGAAGTTGAGAAAGAAGAATGGCGACAACCGATTATCGACTAATTATGCTATGGGATTCTTCCCGAAAATCCGAGGAGAAGGACTGAAATTCGTCGCCTTGCACCTCGCTTTCTTTACTACAAAGAGACTCTATATAGAAGGTCGTTCGAGGGAGTACTCTTGTGATGCTTAGGGGAAGAAGAAGCACTCCAAGCTTTACAAGAGGCACATTCTGGGGTATGTGGGTCACACCAGTCAGGACCAAAGCTCCACTTCCATATAAAAAGGATGGGATACTATTGGCCAAAGATGGTAAAATATTTCTTGGACTATGCTCGAAGATGCAAGGCTTGTCAATTCCATGCGAATTTTATTCATCAACCTCCTGAAGTGTTGTACCCGCCTGTTGCATCCTGGCCGTTTGACGCTTGGGGATTGGATGTTGTTAGACCACTGCCAAAGTCCTCTAGTGGGCACCTATACATCTTGGCTGCAACTGACTACTTCTCATAATGGGCTGAAGTTGTTGCTCTTAAGGAGGTAAAGAAGGAAAATGTCGCAAGTTTTTCGACAATAGGTTGATGAACAAGATTTGTGAACTCTTTGGCTTCAAGAAACGTAACTCTTCTATGTACAATGCTACCGCCAATGGTCTAGCTGAGGCATTCAACAAGACACTATGCAACTTGTTAAAGAAAGTCATCTCCAAATCCAAACGAGATTGGCATGACCGTATGGAGGAAGCTCTGTGGGCATATAGGACAACTCACCGCAAACCAACACAAGCGACCCCTTATGCACTCATTTTTGGAGTTGAAGTCGTCTTGCCACTTGAGCGTCAAATACCTTCATTACGACTGGCTATTCAAGAAGGGATCACTGATGAAGAAAATGCTCGACTTCGATTAGCAAAGTTGGAGGCTCTTGATGAGAAGAGGTTGGAAGCTCAACAGAGTCTTGAATGTTATCAAGCTAGATTGTCTCGCGCCTTCAATAAAAGAGTTCGCCCAAGATCCTTTCAAGTAGGGGATCAAGTCCTTGCCATAAGAAGACCTATTATTACTTCCCATAAACCTGTAGGGAAGTTCACTTCAAAATGGGATGGGCCATATGTCGTGCAAGAAGCTTATTCAAGTGGGGCTTACAAACTGGTTGATGCAGATGGCATGAGAATCGGCCCTATCAATGGCAAGTTTTTGAAGAAGTATTATCCTTGAAATTGCAACGCTCCTCGACGCATGATCCTAAACTGCATGTTCCTATACTCCTGGCCCGCATGACTCTAAATTGTGTACGGCCCAAAAAAAAAAGTCCGCTAGGTTGAAAATCTCGAAAGAGGAGGCCTAGGCTTAGGACATAAAAAAATTTTAAAAAAATCCGCTAGGTTGAAAACCTCGAAATAGGCGACCTAAGCAAAAGTTAGGACATAAAAAAAATATATTCTACCCATTCTGAACTATGGTATGACTTGATCCTCTTCACTGAGGTATGTAGGCAGCTTAGAGTTTCATTCTGAGTTCAGTCGCATCAGTTCAAAAGATACATAATCCCCCAATCATTGTCCGAATGAAGTACAATGGAATGTCATTCATTCAATCAGTATTTGAAAATCGAGTTGGGATACCATTATTTTGTTAAACTTGGATACCATTTAATTTAAAGGGGCAAACTGCTATGGTAAATTTGTGTCTTCAATGAAATGATTAATATTTTCTTGGATGTTTCCAAGCATTTGCATTGAAGTCGGTAATCCGTTATGCCTTCACGTTCGCCAAACCTTCAAATTATTATGGTCTGCCTTCATGACATTTCAAATTCAGAGAGACTTGGACCCAAGATATTTGGTGATAATGAAGCTCTTGAATTTCAATTTTTGACAATTAAAAAACTCTTACAATCTTTTTTGTGAAGTCGTGCTAATTCGAAACTGTCGGCATATCAGGAACCAAAGTTGACTTCAAAACATTATCTGAAACTATCCTTAAGGCATTAAGTTTTTTTATTTTGGATATGTTATATATTTGGAAGTTAAGTTTTCAATATATCAAACGATTCATGATTTCGACGCTCCTACAGCAAGATATAAAAGTTTTGGTGAAGTCGTGCAAATCTAGAACCGTCACCGTGGCAGGATTTAGTATTAACTTCAAAATATTATCTGAAACTATCCTTAAGGCATTAAATTTTTAATTTTTATATATTTGAAAGTTAAGTTTCCAATAGATCAAACGGTTCATAATTTCGACATTCCTACATCAACATACAAAAGTTTTGGTGAAGTTGTGCAAATCTAAAATCGTCGCCGCGTCAGAATTTAATATTGATTTCGAACCGTTATATGATTCTATCCTTAAGGAATTAGATCTTTCATTTTGTATATGTCATATATGTGCAAGTTAAGGTTTCAAAAAATCAAACGGTTCGTGATTTTGACTTTTCTACACCAAGTTATGATTTTTATTATGAGACTGCTCAAATCTAAAATTTTCAACATGGTGAAATCTAAAGTTGGTTTCAAAATATTATCTGGGTCGATTCTGAAGGTGTTTGATTCTAAGTTTCGGATATGTTTTATATATTGAAGTCTAATTTTTGTTAAATCAAACGGTTCGTTATTTGGACTCTCCTACAACGAAATATGAATCTTTCGTTACAAGTACGAAAAGCTGAAAATTATGCGACCAAGATATATGTCAGGCAATGTAAAGCAAAAGAGAAGCAATCTTATTTAAGATGAAATAAATATCCACTAGTTCAATCTAACATAAAGATAAAAGGTGAAATAATTCTAATAGCCTAATCTAAACAAAACTTGTAGTTGATCAATTCTTGACAGCTAGTCTCTATGTTTTTCTTCTTCTCCTCCAAATTGGCCGAATCTTCATCAGTCAGCAAATTTACGTTGTCATATGAAGAGACCTCAGTCTCGGCAGCTAAAACTTTTGTCTGAATCTCTTCAACCTCCTTTTGAGTCGCTTCTATAACACCTTCGAGGTTCTCCCTCTCTTGTTGTAATGTTTGCAACTTCTTCATGACTCTCTTCAGTTTCTTTTCACTAGAGGAAACTTTCTTGACTTTCTCACTTGCTTCAAGTTTGAACGACTCGAGGCGCTCTTTATCTTTAGAAATCAGCTCTAGATTCTCATCTTCGCCGGTCTTATCAGCCATTTTGGATCGCTCTTGGTCATATGACGCGGCAAGCTCAAAAAGAGAATCCAGTAAGCTCTCTAATGGAGAAAGATCAAAAATATTCGTCTTCTTCATATCCTCGAAAATCTCAGCAATTTGCTCCCTATAAGATGAAAGCAGTTATGTATGAGTTTTGGAGAGTCTGTTGCAAATATCCTCCCAAATTCCCAAGACGAATTCCTTTTTGCGATTAAATACAATGCTCTTTCCTTCAAAAATAGATACTGCTATATTTGTCATCGGTGGGATGCGAGTTATCTCGTTTAGAGTTGTCTGGTTTAGGGCTCTGTCATGAGGAAGAGATGACGCCTTTGAAGATGAATTCACTTTAGATGTAGGCCCTCCAATAGATTCGTTACTCACTTGCGGCTTATCATATAGGGATACCATCGGATGCCCAATGTCATTTAACTGCATAAGGAAAAGGAAAAGAAAGTGAATATTTTTTTTAGTAGAGCCATTCGTTTGGTTAAAGAAAAAATAAAAAGAAAGGGCAAGGTGATTTTATTTTTACCTCCTTGTTACAAGCTGTAGGCGTTCTTGAGGGACTATCAACACTTGGAACCTCTACGATCTCTACTGGGTTAGGCCGTTTTCTTTTCCAGTTTTGATCTTCATTGGTATTCTAGCTTGTATCTTGAGAAACTTGTGTGGTAAATGGAAGAACTGGAGGGTGCTTCTCTAAATCCGTTGATGTGCACACCACCTCTTTCAAACCCGCCTTTGAGGATTTAAGCTTCCTTTTCTTATGTTGTGTAGATACTTTTGGGATCGGAGTACGTGGATCTTTAACTTTTGGGAGCATCTTTCCAACACCTTGATCTTCACCTCCTAAAGGAGTAGTAGACTTTAGCCAGACATTGTCTACCAAAGCTTGTAAATTATTTTCGAGAAACTTCCCATGCGCTTTCTCCCACCAAGACATATAATTGGTAGAGAAAGGCTTCTCCACAGGATCCCATGTTGGGGGAAAAACCGCATGTGACATAGACCGATACAGTGTGCAAATCCTCCAAAATCCGAGTCCTTCATCTAGAGAGGCATTACGGATATCATTCTCCAAAAAATCGGGGATGTTTTGGTAAAATCCAAATTGACGACCAAACCGATGCGGGCTATATGGCTCGATGATGAATTAGCTACCATACCTCAAAGGGAGGTAATTAAAATGTAAGCTCATGAAGTAATTTGAATCCAACTCTTGAGGGGCATCGTTATCCACATAATAATAAGAACGAGAATTGGTTAACATTGTTGGTGTCCAAACTATATCCTCCCCGGTGTGGATGAGTTTTCTCGCATCCTTCTCGTCAAAGTACCTCGCAGCTCCCTCTCCTGAGTATGACACCATCAAAGGGACAGACGGACCCTTAGCAAGTTGATAATGGGTTTTGAAGTAATGTGCAGGCCAGTCGTAAACATAATGAATGGGAAAACAAATTTTGACCTGATCAAGTTGGGAAGAACACGAAATCTTATTCAAACCATGATAAATACTCGCCAAAACTGGGACCGCAAGGCTAATCTTTCGCCCGCCTGCCATCGTGCTTGTCATCTTAAAAGTCTCGGGACGAATGGAGTTTTCTGCCTTGGGAGACACAAAGGCACATAGCCAAATTGATAAGAATGCTGCTACATATGTTTCATCTTTCTTATCAGCCTCACCCTAATCTTGGAGAATATAACTTCTTGATCACTCGACCACCTCGTTGTCTCGGGAATAACTCCGTTAGGATTATGTGTCGACTTTAGGCACGCAGATTTCTTTTCCTTTCACAGTGGGGTAGCTTTATATATCAAAGTTTTGTTATACCAAAAATTTGTCCACTTGCTGAAAGAGACCTTTTGGTTAGCACCCGTACCTTCCTTAAGATGATGAAAGACAGCAAATAAATACTCGCAAGATAGAGGGATAAATCTTATCTGATTTTTGTCCAAACCGATAAGTTCTCTTGTCTCAGGTACCACTTCTTCATATGGAGAACCCGCAATAGGCAGACCTCCAAGGATATGTAAGTCCCAAAGAGAGATAGATAGTTCTCCAGGTGATGTAAGAAGCGTGTTCGTCTTGGGGAACCAAGCCTCACAAAATGCTTGCAAAATGTGCGAGTTTTGATCATAAGTGAAAAGTGAGGCATAGACAGCATCATAAATCTTTGTTGTACTCAGGGTTTGTTGGCTTCCACCAAGTACATCTTCAGCTCATTCCCAATATCCTAGAATATGACGATACTCGCCCTCAATTGTTGATGTGTTTCCCCAACGTACTTCGCCTTGAATTATGCGGCGTCCTAAGTTCGGAAAGGTGCTAGAAATGTTTACATGGCGATGGATTGGCGCTTGGAGAGACCACATCTTGGAAAATGGATTAGAAGTTGACTTGTGCTCCAAGGTCCAGTTTTTTTACATAAAAGGAGTTCCTCAAAGAAGGTCATAAGGCTGCATACCGGCCAGCTTGTGGGGTGTGAACCAAAAGCTTGGTGTGTTCTATGCCATCTTCGGTCTTGATTATGAGATATCTGAGTTTTGAGGAAGGAGAGGTATAGTCTCTGAAATTTGTCATCTCTTCGGGCTGCAAAAAAATAAAAAAATTAAAAATTAAAAAAATAAGTCATCAAAATCCAAAACAAGAATATTAGAATGGGCACAAAGGTCTAAATTGATTAAATGGTCTCCGATAGTCGAACCGCATTGAGAGTAATCTCTCTGGTAGTGGGGCCACATTGAGAGTAATCTCTCCGGTACTCGGGCCACACTGAGAGTAATCTCTCCGGTACTCGGGTCATTTTGAGAGAGAGTAATCTCTCCGGTAGTCGAGCCACATTGAGAGTAATCTCTCCGGTAGTCGAGCCACATTGAGAGTAATCTCTCCGGTAGTCGGGTCATTTTGAGAGTAATCTCTCCGGTAGTCGGGTCATTTTGAGAGAGAGTAATCTCTCCGGTAGTCAGGCCACATTGAGAGTAATCTCTCCGGTAGTCGGGCCACGTTGAGAGTAATCTCTACGATAGTCGGGTCATTTTGAGAGTAATCTCTCTGGTAGTCGAGGCCACATTGAGAGTAATCTCTCAGGTAGTCAGGCCATGAGAGTAATCTCTCTGATATTCAGGCAAGATGAGTACCCATCTCTTCACACTCCAAAATTATCTTATTCATGCGTGGATCATCTCATTAACAAAAATACGCCCTTCTTGTTTGACCTAAAAAAAAGGAAAAAAAAAAAGAAAACAAAGGAAGACAAAACAACTGGAAGAAGAAATTACCTTCACCGTTGCTTCCTAATCGTTTGTTGACAAACTCAGAGACATATGCAAAAGCTGCTGATTGATACTCAAAATACATGAGAATATAGGGTTTATACAGATTTTTCAAAGTGGCTGTTAAGGGCAAATTTTCGATGTGGGGTTGATTAATAGCGTTGGTAAGGGTATCCTAATTAGAGAGCGAAGGGAAAAAAATATGGAAGGATAATTATGGAATCATCACGTGGAGAAATGGTACAGACTCGTTAACTTTATAGTAAATAAAGGGGCAATTGACTGGAGATACTTTATCATTCAAGACGACAGTATACTTAATGAAGTAATTGGTCCAATCATAAGCGTGTTCTTTAACGAAACAAGACAAGTCAATTCTTTGAGGAATTTTTAGCTACAATTTGGTGAAGGCATACATAAATAAATCCGTGAAACAAATCCGTGAAACGCTGATTACTTTTGTAATACTTCGAGCCTTATCTTCGTGATACAAAGAAATACATACCCGACAAGTCTCGAAGTAGGGGAAATTTATAGGTATATAAATATTATTAAAATTAAATTCATAAAATAATCTGGACTATATTTTAAATTCGAGATATATTAGTCCAAATAAACATATGAACTAATATAATTGAATTAATTGTATAAGTCCAATATAAATGGATTAAATAAATAAGTCTTAATCCATTGGGTTAGCTCATTCAGTTGGGCTAAATTGATGAGCCCACTTTATTAGGCTCAATATATCTTCCTAGAGGCCCAGTTTGGTGCCACGTCTCAAAGGATGTGGCACGCCACGTAGAATGGAAGAGCCAATAGGATCATGCCACGTGTCAAAATGACAAGGCATACCAAGCCACATTAGAAGGTCAATGAAATCGCGCCACGTGTGCAAGTGACATGTTCTGGCCAATCAAATGTGTTCTTGTCACACTTCAATTTGATTGGTCGGAAAGAGTTTGTTCTTATCATAACTCTTCCCTCCCACAACTATAAATAGGGGCCTTCATAATTCAGAAAAAAGACCAGAAGTTATAACAAGAAGCAAGAAAGAGCTCGTGGATCAAACGTTGCAAATTCCTCCACAAGTTTCAAGTTTCAAGCAATCAAGTTCAAGCTCAAGAACGAAGAACAAATCAAGTTCAAGCTCAAGAACGAAGAACAAATCAAGTTCAAGCTCAAAAACGAAGAACAAGTCAAGATTCAAGGAGTACGAGTTCAAATCAAAGTTCGTGCTAGTTGAATTCAAGATCATCGTTCGTGGAAGCAAATATAGATTCAAGATCAAACTCAAAGGCCCTTGAATTTATTTACTATTGAAAAGAAGAATCAGAGGATTCATAGAGATTGTACACTCATATTATTTGAAATCAAATACTCTGATTATTGCGATATTTTTCGGTCTTGATTTTATTTTCTCGACGCAATTTATTGGCATAATATATATATTTGTAAAGTTTCTAAAATTTTATGGCACATATTAGTCATTTGTATTTTAGGTCTAGTTCTTTGCTATTACAATAATCTAATTCTTTGTCTTATAATTTGATTGGTAATTTTCTTTTATTAAGTACAAGAATTTATTTCATGTTAAAAATAATCGATTTATTATTGAATTTTTAAATTATTCATCACTATTTGAGTCAGTTATCATCAATATATCTTGTTAAATGATATATTTCTCAAAGAGCAATTGGTTTAGTAGCGTTACGTTGAAAATGTATTCACCGGAATATGCGTTTGGTAGTGTATGTCTCATATTAAGAAAAAATCGATAAATAACCGAAAAATCGACAACAATTGAATCGATAAAAAACCGGCTTAATTGATTTGGTTTGGTTCCAATATTTGAAAAACCGACTTACTTGATTTAGTTTCTTTTTAGAGAAAAACTGACCAAAACCGAACCATGAACACCCCTAAAATTGGGATAAGAGGGAGTAGTTGTTTATAGAAGAGGAAACATGTTTTTAGTATATTATCTGAATGTATTCCGTTACCATGAGAATTGAGATAAACAAACTCTCAAACAAGTATACAAATTTGTGAGTAACCAAAATCTCTTAATATTGTTAGATATAAGGGACACAATTTGTTTGCACCCTTTACGTACTAACCGGCAGATTAGTGAGGTGGATCCTTTAGTTATACAAAAGTCAGAGGTTAGATTTGTGTCTTTCCGCCGTCTAATCGAGAAAGTTCTAATGTGCTCAGTGTTTGTGCTATTTGTCATAGAATTCTTATGCCTATGACATAAAATGGGATGAAGTATCTTATGAGAGAATCTTAAGAGAAATATTGTTTAGGTGAGAGAGCATCACAGAGAGATTTTAAGATATAAAATGTTGTACATAATTTAATTAAATAGGTAAGATTCTAAAATAAATTGTATATGTGTTATTTTTGTGAAAGTAGGTGTAGGAAATTGTATTCTATGTAAAATGCATTTTGGGCTTCTCATTCGAACTCCCTATGAGCGCAGTTTGTTTGGGCTTAGTCTAAACAACCAACAATTGTATACCTAGGAAATAGGAGTCTGTTTCTTATACGTTTGTTTTTGGAAAGGAAGTTTCTTTCTTTTTAGGGCAGAAATAGGAATGTATTTTTCATATGTTGTTCCAGAAAACTTTAAAAGGTGACAGAATTCTGACTACTTATAGAAAACTTAAGAATGTTACGTTGTCATAAACATTTTTAAAAAGTTTTTTACTAAAATATTACATATATGTCAGATATCTTTCACTTATTATATAGACATACATCAATGTAATTATTTTAAAATAAAAGGAACCTCAAAAAAGAATATAGCATTGTCAATCTAGATGGCATATTAGACTAAAATACGACCGAGCGATTTGCAGATTGGAGTGAAATTACTATCTCTGATCAGCATGAAATCAATAGAAACAAGAGATAATGATCAGTCAATTAGGTCTCTTAATTAGAAACCCACGATACTGGTACGTATTTGCAGCTTGTACGAAAATAATTAACTCATTTTTTACTCGTTATCAAGTTTACTTCTTTTTTTTTTTAATAAAAAAATTCCATTATATCATGAGAAGGGGAGGGGAAGGGAAAAGGGGATGCTTATCTACCAATAGGGTTTGGACCTTCACCTTAACGGTTGACAGAAGAAGATCTAGAATTTCACGAGATGGGTGCACTTATGAATAGACGGATGATTTAAATTTAACGGATCAACCTTTAGGTTCTTACTATGGAACCCATTTTCTTTTAAAATCATAAATTCAATTTTTTATAAAAAGTTTATGACTTTTTCCTAATTAAGAAAATGTTGGGTTGATTAGTTGAGTCATTGACTACATATATGCTACATCTTCCGCTGCTACTACATTTAATATAAATAGTTGGTTTATTTATTTAAATTTAAGATTTAGAAAAAGGAGAATAGAGATTTCAATATATCAGCCTTTGAAATTTTAAGACAATAATCCAAATATATAGAAAGAACGACAAAGAAGAAAAGTATAAGTTTTAATTAGAACATAAGATAGACATGAGAATTGAATCTTCAACCTCACTCGTAAAGGTGCACCCAATACTTATTTGCACCATAAAACTATTTTAAATAATTTTGAAAAAATATAACATTATCATACGTGGACTAGAAAAAAGAGCGTGAGTCACGCGAACACACACGGCATACATTGGAAACGCCCCTGACTGGACATGGAGGGCAGAGAATTTTGTAGGTAATTGTCTTATAAGGCATCTGAAAAACACAACCAAATTTACAATAACAGAAAGTCAGAAAGCTTAGAACAGAAAACGAGAATGCATGACATATATAATTTGAGCAACACTATCTAATACGTATAAAACCTAACGAGAATATCTCATAGTCTTCCTACCAAATTATGAACTAGTTGAAAAGATCAGTGGAGCTTTTTGCAATATTCCTAAATGCATAAAAGAAGAAGACTTCAACATCAGGAGGAGAAAAAATTGCATCATTTGATAATCTTCTTGGCAAACATGACTTGGCCGTCGCAGCTACCTTTCTCTTCTTCGGAGCCGGCGGACACGTCGAAATCTCCGGTATCCGATATTTCTTCCCCTTAGGTGTTGAGCAAGAATATTCATGCACCAAATCTTGCTTCACTTCCTTCATATTAAGGCGGGCAACTTTATGTGATCAGAAGTCAGAGTACTAGGGATTTGGAAATATTCCGATTTTTTTTTGAGGTGACTACACTGAACAGAAATCTTACTTAGACGAAACTTATATTCTTCCTCATGTTGTCACTTTTTATCCAAGAAAATAGTAGTTAAAAATTTGAAGTGCGTTTCTGCTAATGTAAATGCTGAGAGTGTCTGCAAAATACAACAAAAACTAGATTCTAAGTTAGTTGTTAAGACTATTGGATAGTTGGAATTATCTCGCTTCTTTTGTGATAATTGAACTAAGTACAATTACTATAAAACAAAATAGCAACTGCTACAATGAAATTGGCGTGGCAATTATTCTAGTTTGCTTACCAATCATGATAAGAACAATGGCTTTTTGGATTGAGAGTGATTAGAAAAATAATTTTAATACTAAAAGAATGTGTAAATAATAATAAATAAATGAGAATGCAATCTCACTTGTTGACTCGGTGTATAATTTATTCGTCTTGTTTTTTACCTAAACCTCCAGTGAAGTGGCTTGCAGACATAAGGTTAAATGCACATAGTATATCTACAGATATCTGGTAGTATTATTTTTCCATTTTAAATAATTCGAATTTCAATTTATTGTGAAGAGCGCTTTAGAGAAGACAAAATCTATGTATTTGAATGTTTTTTAAAAATATATGTTAGGTACAGTCATCAGTGGAAGATAGTAAAGAAAAACGAAAACAATAAATGTTCGCATGATTTGCCTGTATCCAGGTGCGGTATTTCAGGAAAAATACTTTTGCACGTAGTTAGTATGGAAAAGGGCAAGATATACTATAACGACCTGACCGGTTGTTTGGTGTATCAGGACTCCGTTCCCCTAAATGAGACTTCACGTAGCGGCTTATTACGATTTATGACTCGCAGGGACGGGTGGTACGGGATTCGGAAGTGTTTAGAGAGATATAGGAACACTTGGTTCCTTAAGGTTGGCCTTTAAGGTCAAGTTTGACTTCGGTCAATATTTTTAGTAAAGGACCTCAGAATCGAGTTTCGACGGCTCCGGTAGCTTCGTATGATGATTTCGGACTTGTGCGTATGTTCGGAATGGATTTTGGATGACCCGGGAGCATTTCGGCGCCGAATATCGAAATAAGAGTTTCCTTAAGTTCATATTGTGGTTTGGAACGTGTTTTTGTGTTATCGAGGTCCGAACGGAATTTCGAGACCGGTAATAGTTCCGTTGTGTCATTTATGACTTGCTTGCAAAATTTGGTGTCATTTCGAGTAGTATAGGTCGGTTCGGCGCATTTAAAGCGAATTCTAGAACTCTAAGTTCAAAGTTTGATTCAATTTGGTTTTGGAGTCGAATTCTTAGTTTCGTTGTTGTTTTTCACGTTCCGAAAATTCGAGCGAGTCTGTATCATGAATACAGACTTGTCAGTGCCTTTGGATGGGGTCCCTAGGGGATCGGGTGAGTTTTAGACCCCTCGTAGTTAAATGCAAAACACCAGAATTTCTATGTCTGGTTTCCTTCTATGCGTTCGCGGTTGCGCGGTCGCGGTCACATAGAAGGATCTGGGCAGGGGTGAAAATTACCCTATGCATTCGCATAGGTGCTCCGCTGTTACAACCCATATTCACGTACGTTGGCTCATTCCATTAGTTAATCGACGTAAACATCAGAAGAGATTATCTTTGAGATGATAATAAGTTAATCATATTGATCTTAAATGATACAAGAGTGTATACGAGTGATTAACACGTATTAGAAGTTAAACGAATTATGAAACAAAAGTAGACAAGAGTTGTCGCAACTTAGGTTCATAGTTTTACTTAAACTTTAGGTCAAATGTTATTAAGCTTGTCTCCCAATATACTTGGAATTACAGGATTATATACCCACCAAATTGAATATCTATGAGTCTAGTTTCCAACACATTAAACCTCTTATCAATACGACATTGGAGTAGAGAGAGATAGATATTTTCGCGAGACTGCACAAGCTGCTAGGTGACAAGTAGGTGGGTCACCTACTTGGTTAAATGATAGCCCAAAAAGAGGCAATTTCGGGTCATCAAAAGATCCCATTAAAAGGCTTATCTCCTAAAATATATCCCTCATTATATTTCACAAATAACCAGACCTAAACCCCTGCAAACTTCCTCCCAAAAGTTATCCACAAACCCTAATTGATTTTCCCTCTCTTTCAAGTTCAAATTGGGGGTAAACCCTAGAGTTTGAAGAACCAAGATAAGGGTTGAGTTCTCTAGCAAGTAAAGTGAGTTTAATGCTCTCTTCATCCATTTTTTTTGTTGTAAAGTCATGGTAATTCGTTTTATACTTGTAAGAACTCACGGGACGGTGATCGGAAGCCGTGAGTTCGAGTTATTCACTTGTAGCGTATTGTTTTGTGTTGCTGTTGGGATACGTGTTTTACTACTGTATTGTGGAGTTTTGGAGGATTAAGGGTGTGGAGAAACATCATATATATGTAGGGTTGTTGTCTGGTCGTTCGTCGTAACATTTTCGGGTCGTTTGACACGACAATGATGGTCGTCTTATGTATGGAGTTATTAGGTTGTGTGTAGACTATTTTGGGAGGCTCAGTTTGATTATTATTGATGTTTTTTGGGCTTTTTGGTGATAGTTTTGACTTGTGTTAAGTCATATATATAAGGGAGATTCTGTCCGTTTAATCGTAAAATAGGTTGTGGTCGATACACAATAGTTATGACGCTTAAATGATAACAATAGTGTCCTTTCTCTTATTGTAGACTAAGGAGTCGTGACAATTGCATAGCTTGAGATTGGGGCAGTATATACAAGTATGCGAGGCTATCCCTTTCCTTCTTTTGCACGACTCCGATTGTACATAATGCAATGAACGAGCTTCCAAAGATACTCTACTCTTAGAAGCTAGCAGTACTTACATTGTTTCCCTTCCAATGGAACAATTGATGTTGAGGTTGCTCCTCTTATTCTTATGTTATCAATGTTGTTGGTACTTCCTGATTCTTATAATATTCTTGATGAAGAGTTAATCCTAATAATGTGTACGGAGAATATCGACCTTACGTCACTCTAAAATGTTCAGAACATGATTCCAATGAGTCCTACATGCATTATATATATGTATATATTTTACTCTACCGAGCCGCACTATAGTCAGCCGGGTATGGCACCTATTGTGCAACCACTGATCAGTTGGGTTTACCAAGTCCTCTTTGAGGCCGGGTATGATATGATATGATGATGCCCACAGAGACGGATGTTGATACGATAATGATGATGCCCACAGAGGCGAATGTTTTTAAAACATTATTTGTATATATGTATCATGCATTTCATGTTACTGTCTCTTAGAAGCACTCAGATGTTACAGGTTGTATCTTTTCTACCTCTCTTTACATTATTTTTCATATTTATATTGACCTGCCTTACATACTCAGTACATTATTCGTACTGACGTCTTTTTTATTTGTGGACGTTGCATGTCGTGCTGCAGGTCCTGATAGATAGGTAGATGTAGTTCCCCCACCACAGTAGGCTTTCCAGTTCAGCGATTATAGGCGAGATCCCTTCTCCGGACTTGCCGTGGTCTTGGTATGCATTTTTGGTTATAGATATTATGGGTATGTCGGGGCCCTGTTCCGACTATGTTGCATTACTTATGCTCATTTAGAGGCTCATAGACAGATGTCGACTTATGTATAGTTTGGTATGCCTTGTCGGATGATTTTTGTTGTATAGTCTTTCATGAAAGTGTGGTAGCTCCTAACTTATATGTAGTTTCTTGGCAGTCTTGTTATCCCATGTTATCCATGTTCATTCCATTATCTATCATTGTTTGGTGTTCATAATCCATATCTACCACTTATATTGATCTCGTCGGCCCTTAAAGATAATAAGAAGATTAGATAAAATGTACGTTGGTGCTCGGCAAGTATGGCCCGGGTACTAGTCATGATCCTCCAGTTTGGGTCGTGACAAACTTGGTATCAGAGAAAGTCTGTCCTAGGGGTTGTCTATGAGTCGTGTCTAGTAGAGTCTTGATTATTGATGTGTAGTGCGCCACATTTATAATCAGGAGACTACGTGACATCTAGAGTTGTTACCTTCTTCCTAAATCTAGATCGTGCATAGAGTTGAGTCCTTAGTGTTGTATCTAATATTAACCTTGTTTTCTTTCAGTGATGCCTTCGACTAGGAAGAAATTGATTAGTAGAAGACTTGATATAGTAGCGGGAGAGGGTACCAGTCAGGTGCCTCAAGCCAGAGTAGGCCAAAGTGAGGCTCAGAGTGAGATTTCGTCTCATACCTTATCTACTCCGTCTCATCAAGAGGATATTAGAAGGAACCCAGCACCACCAGTTCCTCCGTCTATGCAGTTGTTGACTAGCTTGGTAGCTGCTCAGGCTTAGAGGCAGAATACCGGTGATGTTGATAGACCGGACAGTACGAGAGTTCGTGATTTTATTAATCTAGACCCTCCAGTGTTTACCGGATCAGACCCCAAGGAGGACCCACAGACTTTTATTGACCAGTTTCATCGTACACTACGGGTTATGCATGCTACAGATACAGAGGCAGTAGAGTTGGCTTCATATCGGTTACGGGATTTAGCAATTTTCTGGTATGATAGTTGGGAGTGATCCAGGGGTCTGAATGCCCCTCCAGCTGTGTGGAAGGAATTTTCTGAGGTCTTTCTTCGTCACTATTGTCTCGTTGAGATACGACGAGCTAGAGCTGATAAGTTCTTAAACCTTAGACAAGGTAATATGAGTGTGCGAGAGTATGGCATGCAGTTTGATTCTTTAGCAAGGTGTGCTCCTCATATGGTGGCCGCGATGAGTGATAGGGTGCATATGTTCATGAACGGGTTGAGACCACATCTGATAAATGAGTGCACGACAGGCTCCTTGGTGGAGGGCATGGATATTTCCCGTATTCAGGCTTATGCTCAGACCCTAAAGGATCATAAGCGCCAGCAAAGGGCAGATAGGGAGAAGGATAGGGGACAACATAAGAGGGCGAGGTTTGTAGGGTATTCTCATGACTTCAGAGGTAGTGTTAGGACCCAGTTTTTGAGGATTTCGGCGCCACCTGTAGCTAGTGCTCCTCCAAAGTTTCAAAGGCCTGGGTATGATCGATTTACCTATTCTGGTCCAGGTCAGAGTTCGCGGGCATCAGGATCGCAATATCATAGGGATACTAGTCAGACGAGACTCCCAACACCCCGTTGTGATCAGTGTGGCAAGGCCCAATTTGGACTGTGTCGTTGAGGTTTTGATACGTGCTACTCTTGCGGACAGCCTGGCTATATGAAGCGGGATTGTCCTAATAGAGAAGGTGGTGGTATGGCTCAGCCAACTGGATCTGTGTCTGGTTCTTCCTCATCAGTTCGACCTCTAGCACGGGGTTTTCAGCAGTCGACAGGTCGTGGTAGAGGTAGAGGTGCAATGCGGAGTTCGAGTGGTGCTCAAAATCGAACCTACGCTCTAGTAGGTTGACAGGATCTCGAGTCGTCTCAGGATGTTGTTACAGGTATATTGTCTGTGTTTTCTTACGATGTATATGCGTTGATTGATCCGGGATCTATATTATCATATCTTACACCTTTTCTGGCTAATAAGTTTGGCGTTGAACCTGAATTGATAAGTAAACCACTTGCGGTATCTACTCCGATAGGAGATTCTGTGATTTCTAGAAGGGTATATAAAGGTTGCACGGTGATGATTTGTAGTCGTCAAACCTCGGCGAATTTATTTGAATTATAAATGGTTGATTTCGACGTGATAATGGGAATGGAATGGTTGGCCTCATGCTATGCAAATGTTGATTGCCGTACGAAGATGGTTAGGTTTCAATTTCCTAATGAACCCGTCATCGAATGGAAAGGGAACATTGCTACGCCGAAAGGTAGGTTTATTTCCTATCTTAAGGCAAGGAATATGATCTCAAAAGGGTACATTTATCATCTCGTTCGTGTTAGGGATACGGAGACAAAGTCGTCTACTCTACAATCAATCCCCGTGGTCAATGAATTTCCAGATGTTTTCCCATATGAACTTCCAGGCCTTCCACCTGAAAGGGAGATTGAGTTTAGCATTGATGTATTGCCTGACACTCAACCCATATCTATTCCTCCATATAGGATGGCCCCGGCAGAGTTGTGCGAGTTGAAGGTGCAGCTAAAGGACTTGCTGGATAAGGGCTTCATTAGGCCTAGCACCTCACCTTGGGGTGCGCTGGTCCTGTTCATGCGGAAGAAAGACGGGTCGTTACGGATGTGTATCGACTATCGACAGATGAATAAGTTTACTATAAAGAACAAGTATCCACTTCCAAGGATTGACGACCTGTTTGACCAACTCCAGGGTGAAAAGTATTTTTCCAAGATTGACTTACATTCAGGGTATCATCAGGTGAGGGTATGGAGAAGGATATTCCAAAGACCGCCTTCCGAACAAGATATGGGCACTTTGAGTTCTTGGTGATGTCATTTGGGCTAACAAATTCCCCAGCAGCTTTTATGGATCTCATGAATACTGTATCCAGGCCCTATCTTGATGTGTTCGTGATTGTATTCATTGATGACATTTTGGTGTATTCTCGTTCGGAGGCGGAACATGCGGGCCACTTGCGGATAGTATTACAGACGCTTCAGGATCGTAAGTTATATGCTAAGCTCTCCAAATGTGAATTTTGGCTGAACTCAGTAGCATTCCTTGGCCATGTGATATCTGACGAGGGTATTAGTGTCGACACTCAAAAGATCGATGCAGTAAAGAATTGGCCGAGACCTACAACACCATCAGAAGTCCGCAGCTTCCTGGGGCTAGCAGGATATTATAGGCGATTTNGGTATTAGTGTCGACACTCAAAAGATCAATGCAGTAAAGAATTGGCCGAGACCTACAACCCCATCAAAAGTCCTCAGCTTCCTGGGGCTAGCAGGATATTATAGGCGATTTGTAGAAGGTTTTTCCTCTATATCATCACCATTGACTAGGTTAACACAGAAAGCTACTAAGTTCCAGTGGTCTGACGCTTGTGAACGAAGTTTTCAGGAGTTAAAGAATCGATTGACATCTGCGCCAGTGCTCACTCTCCCAGAAGGAATAGAACGTTATGTGGTATATTGTGATGCCTCGGGTATAGGTTTGGGGTGCATATTGATGCAACATGGGAAGGTGATTGCTTATGCATCAAGACAATTGAAGAAGCATGAAAAGAATTACCCGACCCATGATTTGGAATTGGCTGCAGTAATATATGCTTTGAAGATATGGCGGCACTACTTATACGGCGTCCATGTTGACATCTACACAGATCACAAGAGTTTACAATACATCTTCAAGCAGAAGGAGTTGAATTTGAGGCAGCGTAGGTGGCTTGAATTACTGAAAGATTACGATGTCGAGATATTGTACCATCCCGGTAAAGCCAATGTTGTGGCAGACGCTCTCAGTCGTAAGTCAATGGGAAGCTTAGTACACATTAAGGCAAGTAGACAGGGGTTGACAAATGAGCTTCATCAGTTAGCGAATATGAGAATTAGATTGTTAGACTCTGATGAAGGAGGGGTTACTGTACAGAATACATCAGAATCATCTTTGGTAGCCGAGGTAAAAGCACGGCAATATGAAGATCCTACTTTAGTACGATTGAGAGAGAGCATTCAAGAGTGTAAAATTACGGCTTTTGAGATCAGAGCAGATGAGGTACTGAGATACCAGGGCCAGTTATGTGTGCCTGATGTGGCAAGGTTGAGAGAGAAGATTATGATTGAGATTCATCAATCCCGATATTCCATCCATCCCGGCTCGACAAAGATGTATCATGATGTTAAGGAGCAGTATTGGTGGGATAACATGAAGAAGTCTATTGCAGAATTTGTAGCC
>ML440066.1:27389-46325 GCA_005239525.1 Nicotiana knightiana
TTGTTATTAAGTTTTTCTCCCAATCTACTTCGAATTACAGGATGATCTACCCACAAAATTGAATATCTATGAGTCTAGTTTCCAACACATTAAACCTCTTATCAATACGACATTGGAGTAGAGAGAGATAGATATTTTCGCGAGATTGCACAAGCTGCTAGGTGACAAGTAGGTGGGTCACCTACTTGGTTAAATGATAGCCCAAAAAGAGGCAATTTCGGGTCATCCAAAGATCCCATTAAAAGGCTTATCTCCTGAAATATATCCCTCATTATATTTCACAAATAACCATACCTAAACCCCTGCAAACTTCCTCCCAAAAGTTATCCACAAACCCTAATTGACTTTCCCTCTCTTTCAAGTTCAAATTGGGGGTAAACCCTAGAGTTTGAAGAACCAAGATAAGGGCTGAGTTATTCAGGAAGTAAGGTGAGTTTACTGCTCTCTTTCATCCATTTTTTTTGTGCTTTAAATTCATGGTAATTCGTTTTAAACTTGTAATAACTCACGGGACGGTGATCGGAAGCCGTGAGTTCGAGTTATTCACTTGTAGCGGACTGTTTTGCGGACTGTTTTGTGTTGTTGTTGGGCTGCGTGTTTTACTACTGTATTGTTGAGTTTTGTAGGAGAAAGGGTGTGGAGAAACACCATATAGATGTAGAGTTTTGGTCTGATCGTTCGTCGTAACATTTCCGGGTCGTTTGGCACGACTACGGTGGTCGTCTTATGTATGGAGTTATTAGGTTGTGTGTGGACTGTTTTGGGAGGCTCAATTTGATTATTATTGATGTTGTTTGGGATGTTTGGTGAATGTTTTGACTTGTGTGAAGTCATATATATAAGGTAGGTGCTGCCTGTTTCATCGTAAAATAGGTTGTGGTCGATACACAATAGTTATGACGCTTAAATGATAACGATAGTATCGTTTCTCTTATTGTAGACTAAGGAGTCGTGACAATTGCATAGCTTGAGATTGGGGAAGTATATACAAGTATGTGAGGCTATCCCTTTCCTTCTTTTGCACGACTTCGATTGTACATAATGCAATGAACGGGCTTCCAAAGATACTCTACTCTTAGAAGCTAGCAGTACTTACATTGTTTCCCTTCCTATGGAACAATTGATGTTGAGGTTGCTCCTCTTATTCTTATGTTATCAATGTTGTTGGTACTTCCTGATTCTTATAATATTCTTTATGAAGAGTTAATCCTAATAATGTGTACGGAGAATATCGACCTTACGTCACTCCGAAATGTTCAGAACATACATTATATATATGTATCTATTTTACTCTACTGAGCCACACTATAGTCGGCTGGGTATGCAACCTATTGTGCAACCACTGATCAGTTGGGTTTACCGAGTCCTCTTTGAGTCCGGGTATGATATGATGATGATGATGCCCACATAGGCGGATGTTGATACGATAATGATGATGCCCACAGAAGCGGATATTTTTAAAAGATTATGTGTATATATGTATCATGCATTTCATGTTACTATTTCTTAGAAGCACTCAGATGTTACAGGTTGTATCTTTTCTACCTCTTTACATTATTGTTCATATTTATATTGACCTGCCTTACATACTCAGTACATTATTCGTACTGACGTCCTTTTTATTTGTGGACGCTGCATGTCGTGCTGCAGGTCCTGATAGACAGGTAGACGCAGTTCCCCCACCATAGTAGGCTTTCCAGTTCAGCGGTTATAGGCAAGATCCCTTCTCCGGACTTGCCGTGGTCTTGGTATGAATTTTTGGTTATAGATATTATGGGTATGTCAGGGCCTTGTTCCGACTAAGTTGCATTACTTATGCTCCTTTAGAGGCTCATAGACAGGTGTCGGCTTATGCATAGTTTGGTATGCCTTGTCGGATAATTTTTGTTGTATAATCTTTCATGGAAGCGTGGTAGCTCCTAACTTATATGTAGTTTCTTGGCAGTCTTGTTATCCCATGTTATCCATGTTCATTCCATTATCTATCATTGTTTGGTGTTCATAATCCATATCTACCACTTATATTGATCACGTCGGCCCTTAAAGATAATAAGAAGATTAGATAAAATGGACGTTGGTGCTCGGCAAGTATGGCCCGGGTACTAGTCATGATCCTCCAGTTTGGGTCATGACATCCGCGTTCGCATAGGGTAGAGCATTGGGCTAGACCAGCTTCGCCCTTACACAGTGCGTTCGCACCCTCCCAGCCGCGTTCGCGTAGGTCTAGCCAATTTATCCTCCACGTTCGCGAAGACCCCTCCGCGTTCGCATAGAAGGCCTCATCAGGCCCTGGCCACTTGTTCATCGCGAACGCACTGCCCCTGCTGCGTTCGCATAGAAGGGGCAGCTGGACAGTGTGTTTTAAAACGGGACTTAACCCATTTGTGGGCATTCTTCTTCTTCCTTGGGGTGATTTTTGAGCATGCAAGAGAGGCAAAGGACCTAGCCATTTTGAGATAAGTAATTCCTACCATAAACTTAGTCTAATACTTGGATTCTTAGGTAGATTAACTCATTAATTAGTGGAAATTCAAGGGTTAGAGTAAAAACCTAGGTTTTATAAAAATTGGGAGAATTACCAAGGAATTTGCCATGAAATCACACAAAAACTATATATTAACGATCTTTAGGCTATGGGTAATTGATTCCTTAGAAAATTTCCGGAATTCGGGCATGTGGGCCTGGGGGTGTATTTTAGGATCTTTTAAAGTAAGGTGAAATAACTAAATAAATAGGAGAATTCCATACTTCTGAGTATAAATTGATATATTTGTATAACATTTTCCTAGTTTCGAGTCCTTGGGTGATGAGTTTGGAGTTTTGGGCGCATTCTTGACCCGGAGAGTAGGTTCGACACGAGGTGAGTCTCCTTTCTAACCTTGTAAGAGGGAATTGTCCCCCTAGGTGATATAAATGACTATGTGCTAATGTTTGTGGAGGCTACGTACGTACAAAGTGACGAGAGTCCATACGTAGCAGTTATTATTGTTATGTCCGGGTAGTTAGGCCTACACCATGCCTTGTGTTTTTCCTTGAATTGAACTATATGCTTTATGAATTTATGTCACATGCGGTTTTGTTTCCCTGAGATCATGGAATTTGAGAATTTAAAGGAATTTTTCACTAGAAAATAAATTTATGAAGAATATTGTGTGTGCGTGTGACCGCTTCGCAATTTACATTCTGCAAGCGAAGTGTTATTTCTCCCACTCTCATGGGAGCGGGCCGTATGCGACGGCGAGATTGAAAGTTACATTATGGTTAATATTGTGTGTTCATGTGACCGCTTCGCAATTTACATTCCGCGAGTGGAGTGTTATTTCCCCCACTCTCATGGGAGTGGGTCGTACGCCACGGCGAGATTGAAATATGTAATTATGGTTCGGGTCGTTCGACCCTCGGCAGTGCACAAATATGATTATTATGATGGCTCAGGCCGGTTGTCCTTATCCCGCATGCGCATGTTAAACTGTTAATGATTTCAAGAATATTGAAGTGATAAGATATTTAGAGGAAATTGGAGTAGTAATTGTTTATTTACTTCCAATATTTATTTGAATTATAGTTATCTTTAATGTTTACTGTTTTTATCATCCTCGTATGCCTATTACTGATATCATATCTTGTTAAATTATTTTGTTGGATCTTAGTGAGTGTCAAGTCGACCTCTCGTCACTACTTCTTCGAGGTTAGGCGGGAGACTTTGCAAGTATTAGTGATAGAGGTTGAAGTCCTTGGAGACTTTACATTATTGAATTTAACTTTGCTTTAATCAAATGCCTGCAAATTATGCATTCTTAAGTTAGTCGATCGAACTCTATAGACAATAGCAAAATATATTTGAATATACATGTACATACATAGTGATCAACTGATATAATATATATGTACATACATGATGATCAGCTGCATATAATACACAATAAATAGATCCACAGAATTCTACATTGTGTATATGATTGAAAAATAAATAAAATTATAAATCAATTCCAAACATGTTAGCACAAGAAGAGAAGTGGGTGCATTAGTAATTAAAAATATCCATGAATAATTTGTATAATCTAATATCTTTAGCATTCACATCAATAGTAATTTCTGAAAATAATGGAGCAAAAAAACCATCAAGTGATTTAAATAATAGGAAATTGAGAGATTTTGAATTACTTAACAGATAAGGGGGAAATTTTTAAAGGTTTGCTGATGGTAGGAAGAATTTTGGCCGGATAGTATAATGTAAGGAGTAAATTTAGCCGGATAGTATAACGGAGGTTAAATATAAACAATATCCAAAAATAAAAGGGTATATTTGGCCCTTTATTAGTGAAAAATGAGAGATGAGACAATTTGAACTTATCCTATTGCGGTTAAATCTTCATCCCTTAATTATTGATTTTTTTTCTTTTCGAAACACTATCATTGTTGCAGAGTATTCAGTGAAAGAGCTAAATACATCAGCTTTTTGGGCCTCTCTACCCAATCAGATACTATAGGCCTTTATTTATAGAAGAAAGGAAATTTTACATTCCTATATACTATTTAGAATTTTATTATCCTTCCTACTCAAGTTTCAAGTTAATTACATCATATATACAAATTTATCAATTATATACACTTTAGAAATTAAATGAGTATCCCTTTATATTAGGAATCAATTATTTCTCAATCTTATTCTCTCTCCCTCATGCGCTCTCTCTCTCTCTCTCTCTCCCTCTCTCTCTCTCCTGCGCTCTCTTTCTCTATCTCTCAATCCCTAATTCCATATAGAGCAAAGGAAAAGAGAGCAGCAATTCCACTATTGATAGCCAATAAAAAGCTTTGAATTCGAATTTGGGTTTTCAAAAACCATTATTTGTTTGGATTGGATGTTGTTGCGAGCAATTGGGAATATTTTTTTTTTTTCTTAAAAATATGTATATAATTTTTTTTCTTTTTTTTTCTACCAAAAATATGTGTATAATCATAATCATTCTAAACATAATGACTCTAAATTCGACTGTGTTGATCATGAATAGAAACCATATGAATTAATTGTGTGTACATATTTTTGCAGAAACAACTACTTGGATATTCAAAGAAAGTAATGAATTTGGGAGTTTAAGACTAAATCTAATCCCTCGAGATTTGAGGGATTAGATTCTCTAAATCCCTAAATATAAGTTCAATCTGGAGAGAAGAGGGGAGAGAGGAGAGAAAAAAGGAAAAGGGGGTAACTAAATCCCTTGATTGAAGGCACAAATAATGAATTTGGGAGCTTTTTAAGGTGGATTGTATATATTTTGTAACTAAAATGTGTTTAAGTCGGGTAAATACCAAAACATGGACATTTTTCGTAATAAGGTTTCAAATAGTGTATAGGAATGAAAAAATCCCTAGAAGAATTAACCCATATAGCCGCCCACCTAATATATATGTATACTGGCTAGAAAAAGTAAACGTTGAATCTGGTCGGCTATTTGTGTAACATTTCCTTATTTATAAAGCACTGCAGTTTATAGCTAATTATAATGGAAAAATATCAGTTATGTCCAATTATAAGTAGCTTACTATAAAAATTGTCCAATTCATAAAATATTACTAATATTAGCCAACTATCTATTTGTAGCCAAAAAAAAATCAAATTTTTGCTTTCTTTTGAGTGGGTATTTTTAGAATTGATGGGTAAATCTTAAGGAGCATGAATCTCAATTTTGGGATGATTTGGTGGAGTTTTGAGGTGGTTTGGATTGAAAATCCGAAGCATAAGATGAACACGAAAAAATGACATGTGTATCACACTATGTATCACTTGTGTATCAGATATGTATCATATTTTGTATCAAATGTATATCCCATGTATATTCATGTATAACTGTGTGTGAGATACATGCGTGATATATGTGTCGCAGAAGAATTTTTGAATTCGATTTTAACTACAAATTTTGATATCAATTCAGTCCAAATCACCTCCAATCGTCCTCAAATTTCGTATATTGACTTATCTATATGTTTTTGCAATGAATCTCAACCATACCCATTGAAAAAATTTCTTTTTTGCTTAGATTTTTGGAATCTTGTATATATATTTGTTTGCATTTCATCATATTATTTGCTACCTCATCCATGAAATTTCCTTTCCATCATGTATCTAATGTTGCTAATTACGCTTAACAATATGGAAGGAGATCTTTGTGTGTGATTCTTGGAGAGAAAGAACCATATTTCTTTGAATTTTCAATTTTTATATGTGCTTGGCTAGTTTTGATAAATCTATGGTTAATGGCTAAAAATTGATAAGTTGGGACTTTTTAGGGACATTTCTGTAAGATAGAGGTTGTCACTGAGCATTCGTAGTCACACGGGAAAAGAGGTCATATGGCAAGGCCATATGCCCGTTTGGCTCCTTGCGGAGTATAGCTCACATCCAAACATTTGATTAGGGAACGGGACAACGTCCATGAAGCTCTGGTGGAAAGGGAAGGCCTGCCACGCCGTATGCCCATGGGTGCAAGATTCTTCGAAAAAGCGCGGGCTGACTCGGGTACCTGGGACCTTGGCAAGGACCTCTCCAGTGGAAAACTTTATGGAGAAAGGCTTCCATTAGCGGGAAGCTATTTACTATTCTGAGACCCTCACGTCTTGTTGTCAAACCTTATTCGTATTATAAATTATCTCGCTTACACATATAATTGGGCTCTTAAGCAACTTCTGGTACGATGAGGTTGGTCGGAGAGGTCTGTCTTATCGAGTTCATTTACTCGATGACCACAAGATGGTAAACGCCTTAAGTTGAGGAGAGCTATTCACAAGCAGTGGTTATGAGCTCTTTCTTGTTCCGGTTCAGAAGAGGATGCGCCTCTTCATTGCACTAGTGGAATGAATAACCTTTTTTTTAGTGCGAAAAAAGTGCATATTTTCTTGGTTAATAAAAACACAAGTATAGGCTGGAGGAGTGATATTATAAGTAGGACAAAGGCCTTCAAAGAGAGAGAAATGAAAGGATTTTTTTAGCATTTTTCCACTTTATCCAAGGAATCCCTTTCATGGCATTTGTATTTAAGAGAGAGCTCTATGCTTAGGTCAGTTCCTTCAGGAGCTTAAAACCAATATCTTGGGAAAAGGCATCTACTCTACGAACCAAGTCTTCTGACGAGGCACCAGCTTTCTTTTCGGATCTCTGAGTAGCATTTCCTTTCCCAATTATAATTTGCAGCTATTGTTTCAACATTTATATTTGTAGCAAAGCAAACTTTTTCTTGCTTGGCGTCTGTATTCATTCGTGCAACAAATAAAACTCGTGTCAACTGTATTCATTCTGCAACTAATACAACTTGTATCAATTGTATTCGTTCGCGCAACAAATAAAGTCAAGACGAGATACAGAAATACAGGAGTGTATACAAGAATACAAACAACAAAAATATAGGAGTATATATAATGGTACATAACCACAAAAATATAGTCAAACATATATGGTGCCAAAAAAATAATACATCCCGTACCTGAAAAAAATTAAAAAAACATGTTGCACATCAAGGCGAAATACAAAAATATAGGGATCTACCGGAAAATTCCATCCTCGGAATACAAAAATGCAGGTATATTTGCTATATAATTCAAATTAACTATACCATGTAATTATTCTGTAAACGAAGTGCTTGCTTAAAACATAGAACTGTAGCAACAGTAGACAAAATGGAGTTCCGACCAAGCTTGTTACATATATGGCTAAAAGAATAAATTCCTTCAAATGTGTGAGCCCGAATAGAAAAACAGGAAAAGCTGATGTGTTATGAATAAAATATTTAGATCTGTAGATACGTTATATACGCTAAAATTCCATTTATCTTTACCTTATAGAGTATTGTTTTGGCTGTCATTTTAAGAACTTACACTAACACGATCATGCGGTTAGATCTGTCTTTGATGAGTGCCAGCAAGCCGCGAATGGCAATTAATTCTCTGACCAATTAAGGTGAATCCGAGGTTGTAGATTAAAGTAATCAGCAACTATAAGATTCCAAGTAAGCTTGAAAGAGAAATATTCTTACATAAATAAAAGAGCAACCTTAAGGATAAATTTGCCACAAGCATTTTCCCAGGTACAGTTCCATTATACAGACAGGGACGGAGCTATAGTGTCAGCTACGAGGTTCGGCTGAACCAGTAGCTTTCATTCAAATCGAGTATGTCTCAAAACATTTATTTACAAATTATTAATTTAGAATCTAGTAACTTCAGCGGCAAATCCTGGATTCCTGGCTCAGCCTCTGCATCCCTCAGAGATCATTTACCCATACAAACAAAAAAGACGAGTGGAGTCTTTCTCCAAAGTCTTCTGACTAGGCAGGATTCAACCACTGAAGATGCCTACTTGACTTGCATTATTTGCAATGTACAATCTCGATAAAGATTGTTGAACCGCCAAATTGAAAATAGAAAGTGAACCTGAGAGCAATCAATTATGAACAATGATAAATTCTGCACTTCAGGAGCACTCTAGGCCTACGATGTGTCAACAGTACAAAAGCCATTTCCAAGCATTACCGGTCTGTTTTACTCAAAATTGTTAAGGAGAAAATGAATAGAACATATTTACCAAGACAAGAAGAATAAACACCCTGACAAGACCAAATAGTTAAAAACATGCCATCAATTTACAGTCTGTTTTGCTGAAGCCGCTTCAGCGAAATACAGATAGTGCATCCACCTCCTGAGATCTGTTAACCAACAAAGGCACATTCTACTCAACTTAGAGCAAGCCAGCTTTCTTCAGAGCATTCTCAAAATCTTCCTCACTCTTCCATGAGGCGATCTGCATAACGAACATGAGACAACCAACCTGAGTTTAATGTTTTGCCCATGGCCAAGTACATGGGGAATTATACCAAAACTGAAATAATTCAAGCAGTTAAAGCTCAACTATGTTGGCATTCTACTATAGAGAAAAATTATCTCTGAAGTTTACCATGCCATATCTCATAAGCAAGGTATATATTTTCTCAAGCAGCACTCAAGATGCCATAAGAAAGTTGTTGTGACACAATGGGTCATACAAGTCATGACAAGCCATGGTCATTGTAAAGACGTAACCCAACTGTATTGAATTGTCCTAAAATCCAAATTCAAGGAATCAAAACCTAAATTGCCAAATATTCAGGAAAGGCAAATTTGGAATGGCATCTCTGTAGCAGTGTTTTAAAAGGCTTTTCTAGGACTCGCCCCGAGGCGGGGCACTATCAAACGCCTTGAGACTCATGTGTGGGGTTTAGTTCTGTGAGGCTTACGCCTCCAAACGCCCGACTATGCGCCTTAAACACACCTAACGCTCAACGCTCGAGACTCGCCCAATAGTTCCTATGCAAATCATGTGTTGAATTCATTAATTTACACCGTTGACTCTTTAAATTCTTTAACAAATGAATGATTAAAATTTTTTTATCTATAGGAATATAAAATTGTGAATAACTCAATAACGAACCATAGTATTGCATATATACTAATTGAAAACATTACGAGGGTGACTATCATTTGAATATTTCTTCTAAAAATAGATGACCAAAATTTATATCTTTACTTGACAGATCTTCATGTCTTAGTTCTATGTCTCTCAAAATTATCATACATTTCTTATTTTACTATTTAAAATTAATTTTATACTACAGAGTCTGTTGTATAAAATCGTGATTGACCACTATTTTGACCAGAGTTTGTAATCTACTGTCTTGTTTTAAATACTATGCAGATCACAGTGATCTTGAACACCTTATCAAATTAAGGGAAAGTATACCCTTTTTTCCCTGAAAGATGTTTCCTTTTCCCTTTTTTAATTGAGAAATTGACCAGTTTTTTTTTTTCTGGGGGGGGTGAATAGCATACTACAAATGTTGCATTTGACCATAATGCTAAATGCTTTATTCATCTTGCGTTTATCTTGAATTGAATCTGCACACAGCCACACACATTTCACTTGGGAATGTATCAAACTGGAAGAACACTTAGCTTTTACAATAGAGAATTTGCAACCCCCACCCCTACACGCAAAAAAAAAAAAGAAACCACCCCACACATAAAGTGGGGAAAATTCTAAGGGGTAGGTTTTTCAATCTCTTGAATTAACTGGGATAATATACTCTTAAACTATTTTCATGCCACAAATTTGCGGACCCTGTTTATTAGTTAATCATGTGACTCCCTCCGTCCCAATTTATATGGCAGTGTTTAACTGGGCAGGAGTTTAAGAAAGAAAAGAAGATTTTTGAAACTTGTGGTGTAAAACAAACCATAGAATTGTGGCTTTAAATCATCTCATTAAGGATAAAGAAAAAATTAAAGTTGAATTGTTTTTAAATAAGAAAGTATGACATTCTTTTTGGGACAGACTAAAAAGGAAAGTAAAACACATAAATTGAAAGAGAGGGAGTACTATATTTCCAGCCTTAGTTCAGAAAACCATGAACTTAACCGGAGCATGCTAAGCACCTTTAAGCAGGTGTGACCTAACCCTACAAAAATTGTACGCAGGATCCTAAATGGTCACAAAGCAAAGCTCAAAATGCAGAAAAACAAAGAGTAGATACATGCCTCAGTCACTTGACTGTTGAAATGGTTCTCAATCTTCGACATCAGCATGTTGTCTCGGTCATCGCGGAGCAAGTTGAATATGGCACCTGCTCAACACAAAAGGGAAGTCATATTAAGCATGTTGCATAAACTAGGTAATATTTATACATGGTTCATTTCAATTGTATTCTATTACCAAAGGAATTAGCACAAATTTGTCTCTTATCTGTTCTCTCTTAATTTATTTTCCGACAGGCAACAAATATATATCCAGTCATCCCTTTAACAATGAGCACTTAGCAAATGGGTTTGCACATTGCATCATCCATTTGGTTCCTCATCTCCTAATGAAAAAAGAAAACTACTAGATGCTATCTTGTAGAGTGATCTCTGTATTTGGATAGGTTATTGACCCTCCCTTTCAGATCCTAAAGCTTAGTCCTTCCACTACAAGGAGACACCATTAACATTGGCTATTACAGAACTACGGAAGAGAACATTTGTTTTGCAAATGTTGATCCATTGCAGTTCGCCACATTAAGAAGGTTTTTTCTTTCATGGGAAGACGACAATCTTCAGAGAACCAATGCTGCTCCTATGTCACATGGCAAACGCCTTACTCTTGCACTAATTTATGCACTTGCAGTTCAGCATTTTTTTTGCTTGTCACTAAGCCTCAGTTCCCGTTGGTTATGTTCTTTTCACTGTGCTTGGAAGCGCGTTACTGGTGGTCTTATCTCTATGATCCTACTAGTATAATGTTAAGCACTAGAATTTTAAATGGAAATTCGAGCACTAATAAAAAAGAAAGGAAAAAAAGAAGAGTATGTTAAGGAATAAATACTTGCTTTCATGTCGCAGTGGACTTTCTTTTGCGAGTACATAACAGAATGATTTTTTAATTTGAAACTAGAGAATTTTCATACTAACAAAAGCAGTCTATAAATATTCAGAATACAAATTTGTATTCATGTTACAGTGGACTTTCTTTGCGAGTACATTCAGAATGATTTATTTTTAATTGGAAAACTTAAGAATTTTCATGCTAACAACAGCATTTTAGAAATTTTCAGAATACATATTTTGAAGTGCCTTTCTTTTTTCTTTTTAAGAAAGTTGAAGTGCTTCTTCCCTATGTATATCTGGGTTCTTAAGGGGATTTCATCGTGAACTCCTAAAAGGATTACAACCTTTCAATTAATGCTTAAGACTAAACTCCCCTTTCCAAGACCGTACGTCTCAGTACTTGCTGGCTAAAAGTGTGTCTATTGGTTATTATGAATTTTTTTATTTTCAAGTAGATTTCCTTTATTTCTTCATCTTCATTCATATCATATATATTTTTAATGCTCTCGCGAAATGCACCACAGACACTGTACATACTCTCTTTTGCTAGTATCATAACATAATATAACATATATAAATGGGATAATTTAGAGACTCCCTCAAGGTTTTGCTTCATCATACTAACCTCCCTTATAATTTGCGATATTAAGTTTCCCTCCCTTATTTTCTTTTTTGTAACAATTGTGATTCACTGGGTTGTTTTGTTGTTGTTGCTGTTTTAAACTATTTATCATTAATACAAACTAATTACAATGTGACCAATTTACCCTTTTTAATATTAAACTTGTTTGATTAATGTTATAATATCTTTTCTTTAATTTCTCATAGAATTAGAAAAACATACTCCTAATACCCTAGGCTAGCCCAGTAACGCAAAACTCGCCCATTTCAGAAATTATGGATAGGCATATTCATTAAATTATTACCAATGAGAGTTCCAATCAAGATTTAGCAAAAGAAAATAACCAAACTTTATCGAGACATAAAGAAGATATAAAACCATATTTTCCAAAGTTAAAGAGGATGAGAACCAAGAGCGGAAAGTTCACTCTACATAATGTTTCCTTGCAAGAGGATTACAACGTCCCCAAATCCCAAGACCAAAGACTCTTCTACTACATTATTATAAAAGAAAACAACCCAAATATTAACGGTTGGAGAAGCTAAGTATAGATTGAATTTAGTATTTTTATTTCAAAAGAACTTGTCAATTAAGATATTTTGATGGAATTAATTAATTGGAAGAGTTTAATATTAAGAAAAGGCAATCCATCAATTCGTATTTTATTTAAATTTAATGACAAATAGATTTAAAGAATTGTTACAAGAAAATCAGAATAAGGGAGGTAACGGTAATATCATAAACCACAAGGGAAGTTAGTGCGACGAAGTGAAACCTGGAGGGAGGTCTCTAAAATAACTCTATATAAATAATATGTAAGTGATACAGAACGATAAATACGCCGAGAGAGACAAACAGGAGCAGGAAGATGCATAAAAAAGTGGAAACATATTACCTTTGCGGCCAAAAACGCCCTGCTCTACCAATCCGATGCAAGTATACCTCATGATCTGGCTCTGATGGACTCTCATGTCTCACAGGGAGATCATAATTAACCACCAAATTAACCTGCATACATTTTGTAGTAGCTTTTAGGAATTCGAAATGTCAGCCACCAAAACAGAAATCAAGAAAGCATTTACAGAAATAAAACATTATTGCTATGAAAGAAGTTACACGTACAAAAGAACCTTAATTTTAAATCATATATGGCTGGCAACTGGGAAGATTAAAATATAAAGTTACCTGCGATTGATCAAATCCACGAGCAAGAAGATCAGTTGATATAAGAACTTGTGTCAATCCTTCTTTGAACTCCTTGATTATTCTGTCTCTATCTTCTTGCTTAAGAGCCCCTTGAATTGTTGTCACTTCATAGCCATAGTCCATCAATGATGTATGCAACATACTCGCACTGTTTCTTGTACGAACAAATATAATTGTCTGCCCCACCTTCTGTCCTAGTTCAAGTATTTTGTCTTTGATCACCATGATTTTTGAAAGTTCATCCGGACACTGCACTTTATACTGCTTCACTGAATCCAGCGAAAGTTCTTCTTTCTTCACAAACATCTGGTTATAATCTTTCACGAAAAGATCTCTAACAATTTTTGTCACAAATGCTTTGACACTTTCCCCAAACGTTGCATAAAACAGAAGCACCTAAAAATTAAAATGATTAAAAGAAAAGTCAAATATTAAAAAAACAAATTGATAAGGTAAGTTTTAACATCAAATTTTTCTTTCTAAAGAATAGCCCGATGATGGAAGCTTAGCGAGAAGAATGTATTATAAACAAAAGCTTAGCGTTGACGCTGCCGCCCTTCTCATCACATCGCTTTCTTACCTAAGCTAAACTCAGGTGTTAACCAGCTTAATGAATTGCACTTTAATTTAAGCCTCAGACTATACTCAATTACTCACTAAATGAGGAAGGTGAAGTTATACATTGCTTGAAGTAGTATTCTAGTTCCAATCCTAGCCCATGGTGTAAATAAGAAGGAAACATGCGGCAGGCACTATTCCTTTTTACCAGTGAGATAAAGACAAAGGGATTTTGCTTCTCTTTTTCGTTTTGCAGCTGCAAGTGCAATGTATATTATCAGTTGTACTTCAAAGCAAACGTAACTACTAATTGGTCAGTTTTGGAACGAGGAACCTTGCACCTCCGTGAAGGGCATAGATAACATCAGCCTGTATGCAGCTTATCTCCACTGAGAGAGTGGCTGACTCATATCAAATTCATTACAATATTCGCCCCTCATTTCTGAACTACTTTTTCTTGGTGTTCAACTCTATTCAACTATTGATATTAAACTAACAGCAGTTCCAAGTGTACAGTTCCAATAACAATTTGAAATTTAACAGAAAGGACATAAAAGAGCACTTCAAAGAAAATGTAATTACTAATTGGTCAGTTTTGGAACGCGGAACCTGGCAACCTCCATGAAGGGCATAGATAACATCAGCCTGTATGCAGCTTATCTCCACTGAGAGAGTGGCTGACTCGTATCAAATTCATTACAATATTCTCCCCTCATTTCTGAACTACTTTTTCTTGGTGTTCAACTCTATTCAACTATTGATATTAAACTAACAGCAGTTCCAAGTGTATAGTTCCAATAACAATTTGAAATTTAACAG
The DNA here is from genome assembly GCA_005239525.1 of Nicotiana knightiana. Taxonomy (NCBI): domain Eukaryota; kingdom Viridiplantae; phylum Streptophyta; class Magnoliopsida; order Solanales; family Solanaceae; genus Nicotiana; species Nicotiana knightiana. The sequence goes on from ML440066.1 coordinate 41,980, forward strand.
AAAGGACATAAAAGAGCACTTCAAAGAAAATGTAATTACTAATTGGTCAGTTTTGGAACGCGGAACCTGGCAACCTCCATGAAGGGCATAGATAACATCAGCCTGTATGCAGCTTATCTCCACTGAGAGAGTGGCTGACTCGTATCAAATTCATTACAATATTCTCCCCTCATTTCTGAACTACTTTTTCTTGGTGTTCAACTCTATTCAACTATTGATATTAAACTAACAGCAGTTCCAAGTGTATAGTTCCAATAACAATTTGAAATTTATCAGAAAGGACATAAAAGAGCATATTCCCCACCCCCTTTCTCCCACCAAAAGACCCAAAACAATAAACAGAGATTATCCTCTCTCTCTTATCTGCAATGCTAACTGAACTATCTCTTCCTTCCCACCAATGACATACACATGTACACACACACAAAACCAGGCTTCAACTACATATGTAAAACATACAAGTGAAACACATAATAGAAATGCTAAAATTCGAGTTTCACACTTCCAAGGTCCTGGTATTGATAGTGTTACTACATGCCCAATAAGGAAAACAATATTTGACAGTGATATCCTGTACCAAGATTCTTTTCCAATAAAATAATGAAATAAAAAGTTACATCTATAAAATACTACATTTATCCACAAAAGAATGAGAAAAACTGTGATTTGTGAAATGCAAAACTTACCCAGTTAATAGGTAATTAAGCCCCCACCCCCAAAGGAAAAAAACAAAAAGAATCCATCATTAACGCTCCTTGGGTGCTATACTTTACCCTTCTTAAAGTACGCAGCAAATCCCTATCCCTCTTTCAGTCTCTTGTCCTCTTCTATTATCCATCCAACAGCTTGGTTTAAGGGCCTATACTTATACTCCTCAATTGTTCTAAAGTCGTTCCCTTTTTGCATGCTCTATATGCCCTATTTCCGGAGGATGTAATGAAAGATAACACACTAGTGAAAACTCCACCAACAACTCGACACAAATAATGCTTGCTTTCTATTAATTATGAGCAACAAATATTGACCGGTTGATTATATCTTTCATGTAGTAATTGAGTTCCTCGAGAGTATTTTAAGTACTTGATTTGCCATGTCAAAATAATGTCAATTTGATAAGGGTGTGACTTAGCAGTCCGTGAAGCTAGAACGGACCATGGGAGACATGGGTTTAAACCCTAGTAGCCCAAAAAACAAGGTGGTTTCTTCCCGTCTATCTATAGGTAGAAAGATTTTACATGGTACCTGTGTTGGTAGGAGGGAGCAGTACCTAGTGAATTAGTAGACGCGTATAAGTTGTCCAACACCACCGTGATTTAAAAGAAAATAAGTGTCAATTTGATTTGTAATTCTGACATGCTACATTCGTATATGCTATGCAAAAGTATCTCTTTTCTTTTGAGGTATGTGTGGTCGATAAGATAATTTTTAACCTATGTATCCCTAGTATAGATAAGCCATAGACCTTACTAGGGGTGTCAATGGATATTTAATAACCGACCGAACCGTACTTCACCGAACCTATTTTTAGGCTTCTTTTAATAAAACCGTAGGCTTCTATATAAATCTATAATTATACCGATAATTAGGTAGGTTTTTTATTTTATGAAAATAAACCGAATAAATACCGAATTGTACCAAATAAATTTACATGGGAAAAATATATTTATGTATTAAGTTTAAAAATAATAAAGCATTAAAGCTTTTCGTGGGCTTTGGAATTATGAAAAACAGTTACAAGCCAACAAGTAATTAAACTCAAAATCCTAATTCTCAAACCTATTATACTACTCGTATTGAAACTAAATTATTTCCAACATATTCACTAGCAAGACACAAGGTATTATAGCGATTATGAGTAGCAAACTACTATGTATTGAATATGTTTCCTTTCGTATGATTTAAATCTTCTATAGACTTTATTCTTGAGTCCCAACTTGCTAAATATCTTTCTACCCATGTGATTTATATTTTCTTTATCCGTACTCAATTTCTTTTACGCTGATGTAGAATAGTTGATGGATCTATACTGTGACCATCTTTCATGTTTTCTTAATTCATCACTCTTTAAATAGTAAAATATCTACAGAATTTTGTTATATCCTATAAAAGTACGTATGTTATTGCATTTTGCTTCTACTAGTGACTTTTAAATGACATTTAAAAAATACCGAAAATTAATCGAACCGTACCGATACCAAAGAGAAACCGACATGATTGGTACGGTTTCTAAAAGTCTAATTTTGGTTAACATAATAGAATAACCGAAAAATTGGTAAAATATAAATTTTATAAAATAACCGGCCAAACCGAACCATTGACACCCCTACACCTTACCCTACGGTTCAGTCCAGTAACTAATATTTCACTTCTACCACCACAGCACATCATTTAACCTTGCTCTCCAATTTGACACTGTAACTAAGGTCTCACTTCTAGCATAGCACAGCATTTGTTTATTGGAGAGAGCAGGTATTAACTATTAAGTCTTCCAGTTGAGCGTAATCTTCAAAATGTGTCATCCTTGTTTATGTGGCACAAAAACCTCGGTATAGGAATAATTAGGGGTGTCAATGGATATTTCAAACCGACTAAACCGACTGAACCATACCATATCGAACCGATTTTCAGGTTTCTTTTAATAAAATCATAGGCTTTTATATAAGTCTATAACCTTACCAATAATTAGGATAGGTTTTTTATTTTATGAACCGAAAAAATACCGACCATACCAAATAAATTTACATATGAAAAATATATTTATATATTAAGTTTAAAATAATAAATCTTTTTCCTTGGGCATTGGAATTATTAAAACGGCAACAAGCCAACAAGTAATTAAACTCAAAATCCTAATTCTCAAACCTATTATGCTCCTCCTATTGAAATTAACTTTTTTCCAGCATATTCACTAGCAAGACACAAGGTATTCTAGCGATTATGAGTAGCAAACTACAATGTATTAAATATCGTATGATTTAGATTTATCTTTTTGAATATTTAATCTTCTATAAACTTTATACTTGAGTCCCGACTTGGTTAATATCTTTCCACTCGTGTGATTTATATTTTCTTTGTCTTTGCTTAGTTTCTTTTACACTGCTATAGAATGGTGGATAGATGTATACTCTGACTATCTTTCTTGTTTTCTAATTCATCACCCTATAAATACTAGAAATGTATAGAGAGTTTTGGGAAGTCCTATAAAAGTAATATGTTATTGCATTCTACTTCGACTAGTGGCTTTTACATGACATTAAAAAAATAACCAAAAATTAACCGAACCGTACCGATATCGAAGAGAAACCGATATGATTGGGATGGTTTTGGAAAGTTAAATTTTGGTTATACATAATAGAATAACCGAAAAATTGGTATGGTAAAAATTTTATAAAATAACCGGCCGAACCGAACCATTGACACCCCTAGGAATAATATTAGGTAAAATTATAGAATCGGCAAGTTTAGTAGTAGTAACCAATTCTTTTGTAATAGGTAATAATGCAATGTGCTACTCTAAGGCTCAACCATTTGAGCGAATCAATCCTGCATGTGACCTCTGAAGTTTTTCAGACTCTTATTACAAACTGAACTACAATTCATAGCAGCAGTAATAAACATCATAGGTCTGATGTTCGAGCTCAGGGAATGGAGCCTGCTTTAGTAGGGAGCGCTTTAACCCCCCTCCTCCCCTAAAGTGGGACTTTCCGGTGCAAATTCGGATAAGCCGGACCCCAAAGCGTACCGGACAGGCGGACACCAGGTGGGAAACCAAAAAAAGTAGCAGCAATATACCCCAAAAAGAATTCATCACCACTTTAACTGGAATTTTGAAAAGCACAAGGGCCAAACTTTAACCAACCTGGCAGTCGGCGCTGGCTTTGACAATTGCCTTCATTATTCTTATGGAATCATCCTGAAAACCACTCTGTGCACAAAGAAGAACATCAATAAGCAATCAAATACTGAGCAGGAATTTCAGACAGTGCCTCAATTTTACTGGACTGCATTCATCTTCTGCAGACAATACTTTTCCTTTTTCAATAAGTCAAATCCAAATTCAAATTAAGTATTGGACTAGTAAACAACTTGTTTACCAACTATGTAGTAATTAATAATAGGTCCGTTAATCAGTGAGAATCCTGCATTGGGCAAAAGCAAAGAAGTCCATGACATGGAGCCTTGCCTTTTATAGCACACTTGACAGGTCATGAAAGATAACCTCATTTTTACAGAAAAATCCAGCTGGCATATGAAACAAATAATTTTATCCAGGAAGTGAAAAATTTACATACTACAATCGAGATTACTTCTAGTATGTCAACTCCTCCCCGCTCCCCCCCCCCCCC
>ML440074.1:0-23710 GCA_005239525.1 Nicotiana knightiana
TCCGGGAGAATATAAACCTGAGACATAGTCCTCTGCAATACAGAAGATTAACTGTTTTTTTGTGTGTGTGTGTGTGTGTGTGTTTTACCTTCTTTTTATTTAATAAAAATGGGTTAGAAAAAGGTTTTTAAAAAAGAAAAAAAACTAACGAAAAATAGAAAATCAATCTGCATCCAATTCTCAACTTCCCCGCTTCCCCACTTCACTCACACCTCAACCCTACTCCCTCACATCTCCATCTGCACACACACAAAATATATATCCCACGTTCCCACTCCAAATTCTTGGCAGAAGATTAAATAACCACCATTATTCTTCTTTAAAAAGAATAGAAGAGAACAAAATTGAAAAGGGAGGAGCTTGAAAAAAAAGGATCTCTCTCTCATTTTGAATAGAAGAACGGCAGACCCCTCAAATTCCAAAGAGGACAGCGCCTCCCCTTCCATTTCTGATTTCAGAGGTCTTCATTCTCTCATTTTACATAGGAAACACTCATATTGTCTTCTTTCCACAACATTTGAAAAATCCCAAAAATCACCCAACTTCACCTGTAAAATATCATTAATCAACCCATTAAAACCTAGCTGAAAAAAGTCAGAAATTAGCTCTAAACAACGACCAAAATTCCACCCAAAATCAGTTGGTAAACATCACGAAATCATCATCAAATAAGGTTAGTCGAGGTCGCAGGCAAAGTTCCTATTCGTGGTCAGATCTACTCTTAGATCAAGTTCCATTACTCGGAAGTTTTTATCTGTAATTCATTGTCACTAAGGTTCGTTTTTTACCTACTGTTTCAATAGAATTTATGTCTATAAATCTCATTTTCTGTATTTTGATTGCTAGTTAGTCAATGCCAAGTCAAAAAGTTTCTATCTTTCTTGCATTTAAAACTTAAGAAATTCTAGTTTCGGTTTGTTGGCCAAATTGCAACCGATCTGCTTTATAATTTTGCTTGTTGCTTTTATTTTCTTTTTGGTGGTGGGCTAATTATGAATTAGGATGCAATGACTTAGATGGATTTTTGCATATTAACAGTTTATTTAACATGATAAGATAAAGTATTGCAATTTGGTTGTATTTCATGGAGATAAATGTTCAAAGCTTGCATCTTGATGCAGAATGTGAAGTCACTTAAATGAAAATTGGTCAAAACATGCAGCTAAAATTATTTTTAGTTTACACTTGTTCCTATTCATGTATGTATATAGTATGCAGTTGGAGATTGTTTAACCTAGTTAAACAGCAAGCTATCACCAAAGACTTATATTTGTAACTAAAGATCAATTTGACGGTACCAGTAGCTAATTAAAGTTTTGAGCCAAATATTGATCCTTTACTCTCTTATTATGTTGGCGGTCTTTCTTGGCAAGGAATAAGAATAGGCCATGAGTGGTGTTAAGTCAGAAGAATGTATAACTCCTAAGTCCCACGATAATTCGAAACTTAGAAAAACAATCATGAACGTCGTAGAATGCTTTAGGCACGCTCTAATCTATTATCGTGATTATGTACAAGTTCGTGTGACATGATTATAATTTTCCAAAATAAATCCAAGTATATGTTCGCATGACTTTGGCCAAACAATCTTAATATTAATAAAGCGTGATTAATTGTGTACACGTATGTGTGACATGATTTTAGCGCCCCAAATAAAGCGGACTTACACACATGTAGTCCGTTTCAAAGATTAAATCCATAAACGCCATAATTAAAATAGGTAAAAAGGTTTAAATATACATAGGTTCTTAAAACACTCAATTAAAAAATTTAATAAGCCAGGTATGATTAAAAGTGACCATGGTAAAACCACAGAATTCGGAAATGCCTAACACCTTCTCCCGGGTTAACAGAATTTCTTACTCGGTCTTCTGTGTTTGCAAACCATAAATAAGAGTCAATTTTCCTCAATTTGGGATTTTAAAATAAACCGGTGACTTGGGACGCCATAAAGTATTTCAAGTGGTGACTCTGAAATTGAATAAAAATAATCTCATTTCGAATATGTCCCTTAAATTGGAAAAACTCCCTATCCCCTAGGGAAAAAGAAGGTGTGACGCCGTCTCTCTGAGAACCAACAGGTGTGGATCATCAAACTGTCGAAACTTTATCTGCTCCAACAGTGAAGACTGGGCAACGACGCAAGCAAGAACTCGGTTGGGCTTTGAAATATCCAACCTCACAAGTCTGTTAGCCAAGGACTGAATGTCCAAGGCTAGTGGCCTCTCCTCTGCTGAAATGAATGCCAAGCTACCCATACTCTCTGCCTTCCTGTTCAAGGCATTTGCGACTACATTCGTCTTGCCCGGATGATAAAGAATGGTGATGTCGTAATCCTTCAGTAACTCAAGCCATCTATGTTGCCTCAAATTGAGATCCCTTTGCTTGAACAAATGTCGCAAACTGCGATGATCGGCGTAAACCTCACAAGACACCCCATATAGATAATGCCTCCAGATCTTAAGGGCATGAACAATCGCGACCGACTCCAAATCGTGCACAGGATAATTCTTATCATGGGACTTCAACTGACGTGAAGCATATGCAATAACTCGCCCCTCTTGCCTGAATACACAACCCAAGCCAACGCGTGAAGTGTCGCAATACACAGTATACGTCCCCGAACCAGAAGGCAACACAAGGACGAGTGCTGTGGTCAAAGTTGTCTTGAGCTTCTGGAAGCTCGCCTCACAATCATCGGACCAACGAAAATGGGAACCCTTCTGGGTCAATCTAGTCAAAGGTTCTGCAATATATGAGAAGCTCTCCACGAATCGGCGATAATAACCTACTAACCTCAGGAAGCTTTTGATCTCAGTCGCCGAAGTAGGACGAGGCCAACTCTGAACTGCCTCAATCGTCTTGGGATCCACCTTGTTCATCAAGTCCATAAATGTCGTTGGGGCATTAGTCAATCCGAAAGACATCACTAGAAACTCATAATGGCCATATCTAGTAAGGAAAGGAGTCTTCGGAATATCTGAGTCTCGAATCTTCAACTGATGGTACCCTGATCTCAAGTCGATCTTAGAGAACATCCTAGAACCCTGCAACTGGTCAAACAAATCATCAACACGCGGCAACGGGTATTTGTTCTTAATGGTGACTTTGTTCAACTGGCGGTAATCAATGCACATCTACATAGTCCCATCTTTCTTCTTCACAAATAATATTGGTGCACCCCAAGGTGATACACCCGGTCTGACGAACCCCTTTGCTAGAAACTCGTCAAGTTTTTCCTTCAACTCCTTCAATTCCTTCAAAGCCATACGGTACAGTAGGATAGATATAGGCTGAGTACCTGGGGACTAGTCAATACAGAAATCGATGTCACGATTTGGTAGCATGCATGGAATTTCAGAAGGAAATACATCGGAGAACTCCCAGACTACTGGCATTGAATAAATCGCCAGAGACTCTACGGTGGTATCCCGAACATAAGCTAGAAAATCCAAAAAACCCTTCTCGACCATATGTCGAGCCTTCAGAAAAGAGATGACCCGACTAGATGTGTTGACAGAAGAACCCTTCCACTCCAACCTCGGCAACTCTGGTATCGCTAAGGTAATAGTTTTGGCATGGAAATCAAGGATGGCGTGATATGGAGATAGTAGTCCATGCCCAGGATGACCTCAAAATTGGTCATATCAAGCAACAGAAGATCCGCTCTAGTCTCATAACCACAGAATGTGACCACACAGGACTGATAGATCCGATCCACAACAACAGAATCGCCCATAGGAGTGGACACATAGATAGGAGTACCCAAGTACTCACGAGGAATATCCAAAAAGTGAGCAAATAGAGATGACACATACGAATAGGTAGATCCTGGATGAAATAATATTGAAGCATCCCTACCGCAGACAGAGATAATACTTGTGATCACGACATCTGAGGCCACTACATCTGGTCTGGCTGGAAAAGCATAAAATCTAGTTGGCCTTTGCCTGCCTGAACTCCACCTCTGGGATGGTCTCTACCCACATGCCATCTTCCTCTGGGCGGCCGGACGGCTAGTATGGCTACTGGAGCTGTAATCATGAGCTGTTGATCCATGTTGAACTGCCTTGCCCCAAAGTCTGGGGAAATTCCTCTTCATATGACTAGGATACACGAACTCATGGCAACCTCTCAGAGTGGTGGACTGCTTCCCTGAAGTCTGACTGATGGCTCTAATACCCACTGAAAAAACCCTGAATAGCTGGTGGACGATATGAACTCTCTAGCATGGCACTGAAGTAGGCACCGGAAGGACCCTGATGACCGGAGTACCCACTGGAATAACCCTGAATAACTGGCGGGCGGTAAGAACTCTCAGACATAGCACTGAAATAAGGTCGCGCTGGAACACCTCGAGGAGGTAGTGGTGTTGAATATGGGGGCCTGCTGGGATGACCCCTCCCAAAAATGACCTCTTCCCCCAGTTGGGGCACCTATAAACTCTCCAAAAAAATGGGACCACTCCCACTGCATCTGCTCTCTGCCCCTCTGATGGTAACCCTCAATCCTGCGAGCAATCTCCACCACTAACCAATAAAGAGTCCCCATCTGAACCTCTCGAGCCATGCTAGCCTGAATACTAGAGTGCAACCCCGAAACAAACCTCTGTACTCGCTCCGCCTCATTAGGAAGTATCATAAGTGCATGACGAGATAGCTCAGAAAATCTCGCCTCAGACTTTGTCACTGACATTTGACCCTGCTCGAGCCACTCAAACGGACACTGCAACTCTTCCCTCTGGGAGGGTGGAATATACCTGCCCAGGAATAGGCGTGTGAACTAGTACCAAGTCATAGGAGGAGAATCTGCTGGTCTGCCAAGAAGATAATCCTTCCACCACCTACGTGCGTTGCCCTCCAACTTAAAGGTAGTGAAATCCACCCCGTGAGACTCAAATATGCTCATGTTATGCAGTCTATCCCTGCACCTATCAATAAAGTCTTGGGGATCCTCATGTCGCTCGCCCCCAAAGACCAGAGGGTGAAGCCTAGTCCACCGGTCCAAAAGCTTCTGTGGCTCACCGGCCACAACTGGTCTGGTATCAGGTACAGCTGCTGCAAATGGCTAGGCCCCGCCCACGGGGAGAGTAACGGGTTGTATAATATACAGTGGCTACATATCCAGGAGCCTGAGCGGTAGGGGTTTGTTCTCCCCCTCCCGCCTGAGATGTGGTCGGGTCTGTTGGAAGTAAATCGGCCTGGGTCATAGAGTCCATGAACCATATCATACAACCCATGATCTCCTGAAAACCCGGTGCTATCGTGAAATTGACCGGAGCTAGCTCTGCTGCGGGTACCTCGCTCTGCTCCTCCACTATAGGATCCTTCGCTGGATCCGCTGGCGGTGCAACTGGGGTAACCCTGGGACTTCCTTTCCCCTAGCTCGGGTCGATGCCCTCCCCTCGGCCTCTGCCTTGGACTCTAGCCACAGGGGGAGCAATCCCTGTCGGGTCTGGAATGTCTGTTGCGCACGTTCTCACCATCTGTGAGAGAATAAGAGGAAGAACTTAGTATACCGTCAACTGCATGATAGGAGATGAATAAAGAGTAGTTTCCTAACACCCTATAGCCTCTCGAAGATAAGTACGGACGTCTCTGCACTGACTCGCAAGACTCTGTCAGGCCTGCTCATAACTTGTGAGACCTAAGTGAACCTAGTGCTCTGATACCATCTTGTCACGACCCAATTTTTTTATAGGCCACGATGGCGCCCAACACCGTTGTTAGGCAAGCCAACATTGATAAATCTAGTGGTTTCCACTTTTAATATGTTTGCAAAGCGAATAACATTCCTCATTGATAAAAGCTTTAGATATAAAATAATTAAACAAAGCAACTGAGTTCAAATCGAAGTCACAAAAATAAATCCAAAATCATAAGTCTACTACTGAATTGCAAGATCTGGTGTCACAAGTATGTGGTCTACTAGCAGAATATACAAAAGAATACTAGTCTACTGTCTGAAGAAAATAGATAGAAATATAAATCCAAAAGAGAGACTCTGGCTGCTGTTGAACGGCTCGGAAGGGCATCTCATCGTGTAGTCTCGAGCTAGAAGCCAAGCATGTGCGTCGGACTGGTAACCAGATGTACCTGCCTCAGATCCTACACATCAAGTGCATAAGTGTAGTGTGAGTACATAAACAACATGTACCCAGTAACTATCTAGTCTAACCCCGAAGAAGTAGTGACGAGGGGTCGACTTCAACACTTAGAGAAAATCCAAAAACATAATAATGTGAACTTCTAAGTAAGCATGAAATATACAATGATAATAGAGCTCAAAACAAGAGGTAAGTAAACAAATCATTCTTTCAAGTAAGAATCAAATCATTTCTCTCATCTATCCTTTTCACCTTTCAAGTCCGTGAAACATTATTAAATATAAAAAGGGATTTCGGTATCACTACACACGAGTTATGCCGAGGACGTACAACCCGATCCAAATATACATAATAATATATTGTGCACGGTCGAGGGTCGAACGGCCCGAACCATATAATATATCAATAAATCATGTCGAGGCGAACGGCCCACTCCCATGAGAGTAGTGGAAATTTACCCTGCTCGCGAAATATATTTGCGAAACGGTTGAACATAGATGTTCTCAATTTATCACAATATTTCTCAATATCTTTTTGAAATAAAAATTCAACTTGGAACCTTAAATTATTGAAAGTTCTCAAACTCCACTTTAAATCCAACAAGCAATAAACATAATCAAGCAACGATATCAACAAATTATGGTGTAAGCCTAAATCTACCCGGACATAAACTTGAATAGTATCTATGCACGGACTCTCGTCACATCGTTTGTGTGTATCCCCCACAAATAGAAGCACATTTTGATTTAGGTTCACCTATGGGGTTAATTCCCTCTTACAAGGTTAGAAAAGAGACTTACCTCGTCTCAAGGCCTACTTCCAGGTACAAGAATGCGGTCACACCCTCAAGTACGTGCTGAATCCATCCAAAACCAATCAAATAGTATACAAACTAATCAATATGTGCTCAAGAAGACGTATTCCAACTATTAAAAAGGTTACCCAACCCTAAATGCAAGATTCTAAACATTTACCCCCGGGCCCACGTGTCCGCATTCTGGAAATTTTCAAAGGAAGTTGTTACACATAACCTTAGGAACATAAATATATGATTTTCACCAAGTTCCATAACCATTTTTGTGGTAAAATCTCATTTTTATCAAAAACTAGATTTTTCATCTAAACCCATGATTTCCTTTTTATGTTAAAATCTACCCATAATCTATGTATTAAACTCACATTAGGTAGAAATTACTTACCTTCAAAAGCTAGGTGGAAATACCCTCCTTAAAAGTTCTCAAATCTCCCAAGAGTGAAAGAAAATGTGATAGAAATGGCCTAAGTCCCGTATTAAATGACCCCTTTCTGCCTAGCGACTTTCGCACCTGCGGTGCCTTGGCCATATCTACGGTCTCGCACCTGCGGAAAAACCCTTGCAGGTGCGCATTTCCCTCACCTGGCTTCTACGAGTCCGTCCGCTCCTGCGATCAAGCCTCTCACATCTGCGGTGGCTGGGCTTCCCTCCATGGTTCGCTTCTGAGGCTCTTGGCTCGCACCTACGGCTAACCAAGCGCAGGTGTGATTATGAAAGAATTGGAGCTTCAACGGCTGCTCCAAACTTCTCACTTAGTCTGAGCCTCGTCCGATTGACATTCGGGGCCCCCGGGGGCCCGCCCGAACATACCAACAAGTTTGGAATCATAAAATGGACTCGCTCGAACTCTCAAAATGCCCGAAACAACATTAAAACTAAGAATCAAACCCCAAAACCAATTGTATCAAGCTTATGAACTTCAAAATCTTCAATTCACTCTCAATGCGCTGAAACGTACTTAAACTACTCGGATTGACGCCAAAATTTGTGTGCAAGACTTAAATGATATTACAGAACTATTCACGATCTCGGAATTCTGTTTGGAACTTGATATCACCAAAACACTCTCTAAACCAAATTTAAAGAACTTCTAAACCTTCAAAGAACCAACTTTCACAACTTAGGCGCTGAAATGCCCCCGGGTCATCTAAAACCCGATCCGAGCATACGCCCAAGTCCAAAATCATCATACGAACCTATTGGAACCATCAAATCCCGATTTCAAAGTTGTTCACTCAAAATGTTGACCGAAGTCAAATAGCCTTTTAAGGCCAACTTAAGGAATAAGTTGTTCCAATTTCAACCCGAACCCTTCCAAATCTCAAACTAACCATTCCCGCAAGTCATAAAATAGTAAAGCACATACGGGGAGTCTTATTTAGGGGAACAGGGTTCTAGAAGGCAAAACGACCGGTCGGGTTTTTACAGTAATCTTCTTCCATGTGAATTCTGTGCATGCAAATGGCTGGGTTGATTCCTTTGATGTCGTCTTCAGTCCATCCCAAAGCTTTCTTGTGTTCTTTAAAGACTCTAATCAATTTTTCTTCTTTTTTTCTGCAGTCAAAGAAGAGGAAATGATCACTGGAAATTGTGATGCTTCAAGAAAAATATATTTTAAATGAGAAGGTAAAGTTTTAAGTTCAATTTTTTGTTGAAGTTCTTGTGATAAAACTTCCTCATTTTGTGGTCCATTTTCAGCTTCTTCTTTAATTCTTGGGTCATCATCATTTGTAGTTCCAGAATTTGCTAGACATCTTTCTAATGAGTCAGAGATTAGTTGATTATCTTTGTATTTATCTGCATGATCATTTTATAAACCAATGTAAAAACAAGGAGATGATGACTCATCCTGAGGATATTTTCTGCACGTCAAAGATGACTTTCTCTTCACCGACCATTATATCAATTGTCCATGATGAACATCTATGATTGCTCTACCAGTTGCCAGAAATGGTCTACCCAGAATCAAAGGTACATCACTATTTTCTTCCATTTCAAGTACTATAAAGTCTATTGGAAATACAAACTTGTCAATTCGGACAAGTACATTCTCAATAATTCCCTTTAGCATTTTTAGTACTCGAATCAGCTAGTTGTAAAGAAACAATTATATTTTTCATTTCCCCAGGTTTTAACTTTCTAAAAATTGAGAAAGGCATCAGATTTATAGAAGCACCAGAATCACACAATGCTTTTTCAAAATAAACACCTCCAAGAGTACAAGGAATTGTAAAGCTGTCTGGGTCACCAAGTTTTTGTGGAAGCTTATTTTGAAGAATAGCAATGCATTTCTCTGTAAGCTTAACTACAGAGATCCCTTTCAATTTTCTTTTACTTGACAAAATATCTTTCAAAAAGTTGGCGCAGGAGGGCATTCCCATTAAAAAATCAGTGAATGGAATATTTATGTAAAGTTGTTTCAAAATTTCAAGAAATTTAGAAAATTATTTATCAAGATTTTCTCTTTTCATTTTCTTGGAAAAATGAATGTCCTCAGAGGGAGGATTTTCTTGTGAAATTGTTGTTTCATTTATTTTTTTCTTTTTTCTTTTTTCTTTTGTCTGCTCCGATGTTACCTCGATGAGGTCTCCTTTTTCCTGTTTTTCTTCATGTACCTTGCCTTGTCGATTTGGATATGGGTCATCCAAATTATTTCTTTATCATAACGCAATGGTTTTGAGATGCTCTTTCGGATTTTTCTCAGTGTTTCTTGGCAATGGTCCTTGATTTTTTCCTGACAAAAGAGTTTCCAATTGACTTACCTGAATTTCCATATTTTTCAACGATGAATTATGACTCTCCATTTTCTCATCCATAGCCTTTATGTATTTGTACATCAAATCTTCAAGGCTAGGTGCATGGATTGTTGTGGCTTAGGCTGATAAGGTCTGAAATTTTGTTGCACCCTATTTTGATTCTGAAATCCTGGTGGTCCTTGTACCTGTTGTTTCAAAAACTATGAGTTTTCAGCACCATTGGGGTTACTCCATTAGAATCCTGGATGTTTCTGAGCCATGGGACTTCCATAGGGGTATGATTTGTAGCCAATTAAGTTTACATGTTCATCATTCTGATTTGTGGCTTGACGTTCATGATTGAGATAATTCTCACCACAAATATCACAACCTTTAGATTGTTATGGATTTACCTTAAAGGTTTCAAACTTTTTTCTAAGGAAGCAATTTGTTGAGTTAAGGTGTTCAGAGCATCTACCTGGTTTACAGTTGCTGCTTTTTTTATAGTAACACGGTGAGATGGCCACTGCACTGCATTTTCAGAAATTTCATCTAACAATTGTAAAACTTCATGAGTAATTTTCCCCATTATGGAACCTTTGGCATCTGCATCTATAACATTTCTCGATGAGTGTTTTAACCCATGATAAAAAATGTATAGAAGCATAAGATCGGGAATTCCATAATGAGGACATTTTTTTAATAAACCTTTTAATCTTTCCCAAGACTGATAAACTGACTCAGTGTCAATTTGCAAAAAATAATTAATATCTTGTATCATTTTTGTTGTTTTAGCAGAAGAAAAATAATTGTTTATAAATTTCTGATTCATCTGATCCCATGTGATGATGGATCCTCTAGGCAAGCTACATAACCAAACTTTAGCTTCACCTTTCGAAGAAAAAGGAAAAACCCTTAGCCTAATTGCATCCGGTGATACCCCATTATACATAGATGTTTCAACAAGCTCAAGAAAATCAATCAAATGACTATGTGAGTATTCACTGGGATCTCTAATGAAATTGACAAGATTGTTGAATTGTTTGGATCAAATCATCCCTGATTTCAAAATTATTAGCTGCCACAGAGGCATCCTGACACTTGATTCATAACTAAATTGACCAGGCCTAGCATAATCCCTCATAATCATATTAGCTGGACGTGGTGCTACTTCATCAAATTGGTCTTCTGGAATTGGTGGAATTATTGGTGGTGGATTTTTGAGAAGTCCTTCTTCTTGTTCCATTTCTTTTCTAGTTGTGCTATGAGAAGTTGAAGTTTGTCCTTTCCTATGCAATCGTAAAGATCTTTCAATTTCAGGATCGTATTCAAACAACTCTATAGAAGAAGAGCGGGTCATAAACTAACTGAAATACCTAAGAATAAGAAAGAAAATAAAATAAGCATTAGAAGAAAAATAAAAATGGTTTCCCAAATTAGTAAGAGGAAAATTAATCTGAAGTAGATAATTTTCTATCCCCGGCAATGGCACCAAAAATTTGACAAGGCCAATGTGCATAGGAATTCTTGCTCGTGCTTTATCAAATTATAATACAGTTTAAGATATCGTCTCACAGAGATTGGAACATCTATTCTAGGGATTTGGATTATCTTCATTACTATTCAGGAAAATCGAATTTATGAGTGAGTGACAGTTTAAATATTTTTAAAGGCAAAATACTAATTGAGTAGAAATAATAAGAAAGCATTGGGAATCCTTGAAGCCACTTGATAATATTAATATAATATGATTCTGTAACGACCCGACCGGTCGTTTTGATTTTTAGAATCCCATTCCCCTAAATAAGACTCCCCCTATGAGCTTTTACTATTTTATGACTTGCTGGGATGGTTAATTCGGGATTTGGAAGGGTTCGGGTTGAAATAGGAACAATTAGTTCCTTAAGGTTGGCTAAAAAAGATAAGTTTGACTTTGGTCAATATTTTGAGTAAACAACCTCGGAATTGGGATTTGATGGTTCCAATAGGTTCATATGATAATTTCAAACCTTGGCGTATGTTCGGATCGGGTTTTGGATGACCCGGGAGCGATTCGGAGCCTGATAGTGAAAGTTAGTTCTTTGAATATTTTTGAAGTTCTTTAAATTTGGGTTGGAGTAGGTTTTGGTGATATCGAGGTCCAAATGGAATTTTGATATCGGGAATAGCTCCATAATGACATTTAAGATTTGCACGCAAAATTTGGTGTCATTCTGAGTAGTCTAAGTACGTTTCGGCGCATTGGGAGTAAATTAAAGAACTTAAAGTTCATATTTTTGATTCAATTGGTTTGGAGAGTGATTCTTAGTTTTGAAGTTGTTTTGGGCGTTCCAAAAGTTCGAGCGAGTCTGTTTTATGATTCAAACTTGTTGGTATATTCAGGCGGGGTCTCGAGGGCCCCAGGTATTAATCAGACGAGGCTCGGACCAAGTTGGAACTTGGGAGCACAGTTGAAGCTCCCAACTGCTGGTGTAATCGCACTTGTGCTTGCCCAGTCATAGGTGTGAGCTCGCAGGTGCGATCCAGGAGTCTCAAAAGTGGACGAGCCAAGGCTGCCTAGGGTTTGTAGGAGCGAGGAATTTAGCGCACCTGCGCGATGAATGTCACCACAGAAGCGATAGTGTCCGCAAAAGAATTGGTCGCAACAGCGGTTGCACAAAAGCGGCCCTAGCTCCGCAGGTGCGATGGGATAGTGGCCAGGATTGTTCTGCAGAAGCGGACTTTTGACCGTAGAAGCTATCCCACAGAAGCGGAAGTCCCTCCGTAGGTGCGGAAATCGCAGAAGGCAGAACCTTCATTTAATGCGGGACTTAGTCATTTTTGGCTCATTTATTCCATTGTTGGGCGATTCTTGGAGCTCTTAGAGAGGGGATTTTCATCTAACACTTTGAGGTAAGTAATTCCTACCAAATATGAGTCAAATTCATAGTCTATGGGTAGATTATAACATGTAAATTAGTATGAAATCATGGGTTTAGGTGAAAACCTAGATTTTTGATAAAAATGAGATTTGGTCACAAAATTAGTTATGGAATCTAGTAAAAATCATATATTTGGGTTCATGAGGTTATGGGTAACAACTTTCTTCGAAAATTTTTGGAATCCAGGCACGTGAGCCCGGAGGTTAATTTTAGGAATCTTACATTTCGGGTTGGGTAATCTCTTTAATAGTTGGAATACGAACTTTTTAGCACATATTGATTAGTTTATATACTATTTAGCTAGTTTGGATTGTTCGGCACCAAATCGAGAGTTTAAGCATAATCTTGGACCGGGAAGTAGGTCTTGAGACGAGATAAGTCTCTTTTCTAACCTTGTAAGAAGGAATTAACCCCATATGTGAATTAATTAGTATGTGTTTCTATTTGTGGGGGCTACGTACGTACGAGGTGACGAGATTCTGTGCGTAACTACTAATTATGCTATAGTCCGGGTAGACTAGGACCCATATCATGCTATACTTGAAATGTTTGCACCCGTACTTGTTAATTTGATTGCTTAAGTCATATTGCAAAATTGATAAAATAATTCTAAAGGGTTAAATTTCACTTATTTGAGGTTGTGAATGGAACATTTAACTGTTGTTGAAAAATTTGTGTTTCTTTAAAGTATTTTTTATTTGTGGAGCGGGTCGAACGCCTCGGTAGCAGATAGATGCATCTATGGTTCGTATCGTTCGACCTTCGAAAGTGCACAATTTAAATACTATGCTGGATCGGGTCGTACGATCTCGGCACTATTTGCGCATGATAAACTCTTGGAACTTTTCATAATTGATATTGCTTCAATGTTTTGATGATATAAATCGTTAAATGATGAAAGATAAATTTGGGATTTAATATTTGTGAAAGGAGTATTTATCATTTCCTGTTATTGAGTTCTTCAGTATTATTCATGTAATCTATGTTTAATTATAATTTTGACTTATTATCGTTAGCCCTTAGTAAGTGTCAAAGTCAACCCCTCGTCACCGCTTCTTCGAGGTTAGACTGTATACTTACTAGGTACATGTTGTTTTATGTACTCACGCTACAATTCTTCACTTAAATGTACAGGATCTAAGGTAGGTACATCTGGATATTCGTCTAGCGCGCATACTTAACCCTAAATCGAGACTACACAGTGAGCTGCCCTTCCGAGCCATTCAGCAGCAACCAGAGTCTCTTTTTTGCTTAATTTTCTTTCTATTCTATTTCAGACAGTAGAGTAGAAATTTTTTGTATATTCTACTAGTAACCCACATACTTGTGATACCAGATCTTGGCACCCGCTAGTAGACTTGTGATTTTGGTTTTATTTCTACGGTCATAATTGTATTCAGTTGCTTTCGTTTTATTATTTTAACTCTGTTTCTTATTAAATCTTTTAAATTAAGGAAAGTTATTTACTTGGAAAACTTATTAGAATGGAAACCATTAGATTGTTCATTGTTGGCTTGCCTAGCAACGGCACTGGGCACCATCATGGCCTAAAATGAATTTGGATCGTGACAGATTCAAACTCTAATACTTATTTCTCGAAAGAATAATTACTTATTCCTAATAAAATTATATTTTTTTCACTTTAAAGTAACTATTTAAAAGCACATCTTTCGATCAGTTCTCGTTGGATCAATAGACTTAATCAA
The DNA here is from genome assembly GCA_005239525.1 of Nicotiana knightiana. Lineage (NCBI taxonomy): Eukaryota > Viridiplantae > Streptophyta > Magnoliopsida > Solanales > Solanaceae > Nicotiana > Nicotiana knightiana. The sequence continues at coordinate 14,283 of ML440074.1, forward strand.
ATCACTTTCTTTTCCAGATAAAGACTGAAATAAGTAAGACTAAAGACACTTGTAAGTAGTTGTGATTGTATTAATTTGTCCAATGACTATTTTATTTATAACTATTCTCTCCAACTTATTTTGCTTCTTCCGAATACAAAATTAGCACAATGGTAGTTATAAAATAGAATAGTTAGATTGAATAATATATAGTTAGATTGACTATTTTCTACTATTTTGGCGTGCTTTTGCATTACATAAATAGGCCCTATTTATAAGAGAAAATTGCAGGCAAACTAATCCTCTGTTGCGACAATAATAGTTGTTGTCGCGACGCTAATTAGCTTATCTTTCTTCTTCATTGTGCTTCAACAATAAATGTTATCGTAGCGATGCTAATTGTTATATCTTTTCTTCTTCATTGTCGCGACAACAAGAGATGATGTTGCATCAATAATGACATGGCTCTTCCTTTGGTTTCTTGATGCACCAGCAAAGTACCATCGTCCTTCTCTTTTTGTTTGTTTACTTTTTTTCTTTAAATAATCCTTCCGTACAAGATTTGCTAGTACTTATAGGAGAGTAAATATAAATTATTCATGCTTTATTTTTAAAAAAAAATATTATTTATTTACGTATAAAAATACATGAATAATTATACTTATCAGGCCCCTGTGGAGGCGAGACTTAGATGGTTCGGGCATGTGAAGAGGAGAGGGACATATGCACCGGTGAGGAGATGTGAGAGGTTGGCCTTGGTGGGCCTAAGGAGAGGTACATGCAGACCGAAGAAGTATTGGGGAGAGGTGATTAAGCAAGATATGATGTTGCTCCGGCTCACTGAGGACATGATCATTGATAGGAAGGTGTGAAGGTTGAGAATAAAGGTAAAGAGTTAGGATAGGTAATCGAGAGTTCTACTTGTCTGTAACAGTAGCTTAAGTACATGAGTTAGTGTTAATTGTGTATTTTCACATTCCTTGCCTTATGTGATTACTTGTTGTTGCTTTCGTTTCAGCTTTCTGATTGCAGCACTTAGTTTTAGTTTTGTATGTTTGCTTCAGTTTTCTAATTGGCTTGCTTGTTGCTGCCCTTCCTTTTACCTTTCCTAAGTCGAGGGTCTACCCGAAATAGCCTCTCTGCGGGTAAGGTTTACACTGGATCTGTTATTGTTTTAGTGTCCTGCAAAGTAAGTTAATACTATTTAAATTATATTCTTAGAAGTTGGAATATGATTCCATGAGACGTTTGCAGGGTAAAAGAAATATATAAAATTGTCGTTCTTTATAATGATTATTTTATTTTTTTACAACGAAATAAAAGGATAAAGTCTTTAAAGTAGCCCATGAGATATTAAGTGGGCGTTTGGACATAAGAATTGTAAAATTTTAAAAAAAGTGAAAGAAATTTCAAATGATATTAGAAAATTAGAGTTGTGTTTGGAGATAAACATTATTTTGGATTGTTTTTAAAGTTTTGTGCGTGAAAATTTTGAAAAACAGTTTTTTGGAGTTTTTCAAATTTTTGAAAAATTTCAAAATTCATCTTCAAGTGAAAATTGAAAATTTTATGGCCAAACACTAATTTCGAAAAAAAAGTAAAAAAAATTCATAAAAAAGTAATTTCTTTTATGTCCAAACTGGCTCTAAATATGGTCTATTAGCGAAAAGTTCATGTCATATGCTAATTTAGCAAAAAGTTATGCAGCTTCAATTTAATATTTAAATTGCAATGAGGACATCAGCTTATTTTTGCAATGATATCTAAAAATATGGAATAGCTATTTGGCAATATTTTCTTTTACTAGTCATCTAAATAAAGGTTGCTCAACACAATGAATTTGTGATCCATTGGCATGATGTAACCAAGGGTGTTGTTATTTGAACACTAGCAACACTGCACGGCTCTTACGGAAAAAACTGTATTTGATAAACCATTCTATTAACAATGTCCGAAATATTTGAAAAAGTCACTTTAGAAGATAAAAGTGACCGTTAAAATCACTAAATTGAACAAAAAGGACCAATTTTTTAAAATCTACTTATTTTAGTGTTTTTTTAAAAATTACTTTCACTAAGAAATAATTTGTATTTAGCTAAGTACTTTTGATTAAGTGCTTTTCAAAAAAGTATTTTTGGAGGGAAACTATTTTTTTCTGTTTCTGCTTCTACTTTTACTCAAAAACACTTTTTTTTTACTTCAAAAAGCTTGGCCAAGCACCTTAAAGTTTGGCAAATAAACACTTTGACTATAAAAAGCACTTTTGGCCCAAAAAAAATGCTATTAGTTGAAAAAAGGGCTTAAAGTTTTGTCTATGCACAACCTTAAGGGGCATTTACATCTATACTCGCTTTTTGGATCACGCTTTAACTTATACGCGCTTTGCAAAAAAAATTGCAAGCGTACCCACTTTTCGCGTAACTTCAGGCATACGGGCCTTAAGTAGCAAAAATTTTTACCTGAAGTGGAGCAAAACTTCAGATATTTTTACATGAAGTTTGGCCTAACTTGCAAAGGCAATCACGCAAACAACAATGAATTTAAATAGACCATGATTAGCATCGAGATCAATGCATTCCTTCTTAAACTTACCGGTCTGATGATATCTTAATCTAAGAAAAGAAGATTTAATAAGTCTCGGGGCAAACTATCTCTAGATGGCAAAGTGAGCCCCTGGGCGCAGACCCTTCCCCTAGTGACTAAACGCATTCAGTTATCTTTCAAAGAGCTTATTCGAGAACAACCTATTCTAAAAGCTATAGCGACTACGTTCCAGCTTGGATTTGGAAATCGAATCTCTCAGTCGGAGGGGGAATTCGGGACCCAGGCAAGCTACTTCTTGCCTATCTCACCTCCTTCCTTCAGCTGGGTGAGCCTTCGCTTTTTGGATCGTCTTCTGCCCAAAGCAGGGAGACCCGTACGTACGGTTTTTAGGGGGATCTGGTCGAAAAATCGGCCGGCGCCCACCCGACTAGAGGGACTGAGAAATTAATTGAGTACAAAACACCTGGCTAACACAGAAAAAAGCACCAGCTGGGCCTCTCTTTTTGTTTCGATGAAAGCCTCAACGCTCGCGTTCTACGGGGAAATTTTTTTACTATTTACCTTCATCAAAGCCGGAAGCAAATTGTTCATTTCAAAGATTGAAGAATAAAAAATATTTTCGATATGAAAACAAGTTACTACAGATAAATTAGAACCAATGTGCCTGTAAAGCTAAAATATCTAAGAAGCTAAATTATTGTGAATAAGACCAAACTGAACATAATGGGACAAGCGGATATATATAAATCATCAGGTTAGAACGCATAACAATATCTCAATCTTCAGCATTCAGAAAACGAAGGAGGAGCTGAAGTTATTTAAACAGTGGGTACAAGTTAAATTTTTTTTTAAAATGGGTATAGGTTAAATGGCGCGACCAAATAGGACGCCCCGTGCAATTTTTACCAACCTTAATCACAAGGAAAAAGAAAAGGGAAAAAAGTTGTAGCAATTACAGCAACCCACTTGGATCCCCAATTCAAAACCACCAGATCAACCCGAATATTAAAAGTCCAACCCGCCATTAAACCCATCTTCCTCCCATCACCTATGAAACTTTGAAATCTGAAGGCGACCTAGTTTTCTCTCTCTCTCTCTATAAATGCTTATGCAATTAAGGGATCTTTTGATTGTTGTGCCCCCTTGATGCCCTAGCTAGTGAAGATCAGTCATTGCATATCAAAGGTAAATACTATACTTCAATTGGGTTACTTCAAGAATGGTGTTTTTCAAAGATCCAATTTTTACTTAATTTTGATGGGTCTTTTTTATTCTGTGCCCTATTTTATTTGCTTTATTTTCCATAGACAGAGCACAATTGAAGAGAAAAATCCACATAAGTAATACCTACTAGTTGGGATTGAGGCGTAGTAGTTGTTGTTGTGTGTCTCAATGAAAAACCGTTTTTGTGTTCGGACCTTTTCTGGCTTAAGTGGGTAATCCCTTGGATCTCACTTGTCACAAAAAAAAAAAAAAAAAAAAAAAAAAAAAAAGAAACGTAAAATAAGAATAATTACTATAGATAGATTGTAATGTAGATTCTGATATGCTGGCACTAGTGAAGCTTCTAGTTTGCTCACATATTTAGGCAGAACTTGAAGCATGACGAAGAATTAGTTCATTATGCTAATTTCACTTAGTATTTATTGTTATGTCAACTTACAACTTACTTGATTATGTTTTGCTCTAGTTTCATGCTATCATGGCTGTTAGTTGAGACTAAATTCTCTAATCTTTGATTAGGTTGATCTTGGTGCATGATCTAGCACTAGGTCAGAGGTTGATATGGAAGCTGTGAACGGTAAAAAAGTGGGCCATCTATTTGAAAGTATTAGCAGCTTTTTTCGCCAATGTATATTTTCTGTGCTTTTTGTGGGTCCTGTTCCTAGTCGTATTGCTTTCATTATGGATGGAAACTGTAGATATTCTAAGAAACAGAACTTGCCAGATGGGGATGGACATGTGGCTGGATTTTCAGCTCTTATCAACATGCTAAAATATTGTTACGAGCTTGGTGTAAAATATGTAACGGTTTATGCCTTCAGCATTGACAACTTCAGACGAAGACCTGAAGAAGTTGAATCCCTAATGAAACTGAAGCAGGAAAAGATTGATGAATTAATTAAAGAGGAGAGCATTGCAAACCTCCTTGGGGTTAGGATTTACTTTCAAGGAAACCTAAAACTTCTGAGCGCTCTTGTCAGGTCAACAGCTGAGAGGGCTATGGTAAAGACAGCAGGTCATTCAAAAGTTGTATTATCTGTTTGTGTTGCCTACACTTCAACAGATGAGATTGTGCATGTTGTTCAAGAATCTTGTGAAGAAAAATGGGATGAGATTAGAAAACAAGATGCAAATAATGCTGGAGGCAATTTATTTGGACTCGAAAAAAATGGGAAGGACAAGGATGACCATCTTATTGGTGTAACAATTATTGACAGACATATGTACATGGCAGTTGTTCCTGATCCAGACATTATAATACGGACTTCCGGAGAATATCGGTTAAGCAACTTTCTTTTGTGGCAGAGTACAAATTGTCTTCTTTATTCTCCCACTGCACTATGGCCTGAAATAGGTTTGAGGCATTTGGTTTGGGCAGTTTTAGACTTCCAGAGAAACTACTTGTATTTGAAGGAGAAAAAGAAGCAGGCATGAAGTAGAAGTAAAAGTAAAAGCTCTTTAGCAACTTTTAATTATGCTGTGATTTTGTGTTGCATCTCCATTTGTTTAATGCAGTTCTAGTCTACTAAATATGTAAGCATATTGCTCTTTCTCTTAAGATATAGTCAGTAACTTGTCATTTGGTGGTAGAAAAATCAAATACAATATGTAGTAAAAGGCTGAAAGCTATACGGAATACACCTTGATAGCAAGCAGATTGTAGTTTGGGCACTGAGCTCTGGGCTTGGAAATTGTTGTATCAATGAGAAGTTAATTATCACGAATCAAATGTTTTACCACTTGTAGGTTTGATTTCTTAGGGACCATTGAAGCGTTCCCAACTCAGATTAGCGGTTTCAGCTAAGTTTGATTAGGGCTTCATCCAAAGTAATTTTTTGGTTACCTCTATATATGCAGCTTCCTGTTTGCCTCATAGCCGAAGAAATCAGGGGTTGGGCCTTCAGCACTGAGATGAATTTTTGAACCCACAGATATCTAACAACTCCAGTGTTCCGCTTTGATGCAGAAATTGTCAAGAACAAGTAAAGTGGTTTCCAAGGAACAGATGTTTATAGAGAAGTCGTTACCCTATGCACTTCTAATTCTTGTTCCTATCAACTTTATACATAACTCGTTATCTTAAGCACTTGTGATATCTCAGCCTTTATCAACTTCCGGCGTCTAACTCTAACCTCAGACTTTAACATAGTCTGGAAGTGTTTCTAAATGACATTGTAAAACTGTGATCCTCTAGGTAGAATCATTGAAAGCGAAGGAGACATGGAAATTAATTGTTATTCTTGTTTCTATCTCAGGCAAGCTGTTCAGATAAATGATAATCGCTAAAGCCTAAAAGAGGTGTTTGTTCAATTACATCACTGTTTTAACTGCCTGATGGGATACCTTGGTTTTCTAATTTTCTTCTACATATGTTATCATTATCACTGTTTTATGGATTGAATTGCTTCTTTTATTTGTCAATTAAATAGATGTTCTTCTAAATCTGTTGGTTACTAATGGTTGGTGAATTTTGCAAAGATGATCACTTATGGCGTTTACAAATAGTATCTTGCCTCTATGGTGATCTCTTAGTTAGCAAAAGGTTACATATCAAATGAGGGAAAAACCTGTACATTCTGATCAAGCCATTTTTCAGTATCAACAATCATTTGGCATAAGTCATTAAAATTTCAGAGGCATATCTATTTGTTGTTCTAGTGGTCTTTTGATATCGAGTCTTGGCACAAGCTACTATTTGTTCTTTTCCTTTTCAAAATAATCTTTATGAAATGAAAACTGAAACTTAACATGATGTAAACTCGTAAGTAGTTAATCAGTCTGTCATCTTTGAAGAATCATGTCCGTGATAAACTTCTGCTTTCGTTTGCAAGAAGTTGACTTGCTGAATTAGATGAATCCAGTCATATTTCTTGCTTTCTACACTGCCTAGATTGTGGAAACTGTAGTTGCTGAATGGTTTAGCATGCAAAAGTTAGATCAGTGGTGAACGATCAATGTCTCTCTTTCTAGACAAATCATGCATTCACGGTTCTTAATTAATAGGCCGCTATCTTTTGCGATTATCCTATTCACGAGTTCATGTTACAAGTTGAGAAGGATTGGAATCTTGTCATAGTTTTTGTTTCCTTTTCTCTTGCCTTTTCGTTTTTCATTTTGAATTCAAGTTACAGCCATATTTGCTGTGTGTTTGCTACATTGTTGTGATTAAAGCATTGAGCGTCCAGGTCAATTAACTGTGATTCTTTTATCAACGTGGTGGGCTGTTCTGATATAGCATTTTGCTTGATCTGAATCTGAGCATGTGAAAGCATCAGATTCCTTAGAGGATCTCAGTTGATGACTTGCCATATATAAGCTGGAATCATCTGACTGAATGATAGTCTCTCCCGATGTTCCGCAACCTTGACCATTGTTAGCTGCTGCACTATCTTCAAAATGAGGAAATAGCAAAAACAACAACCCAGTGAGATCCCAGAGGTCTGGGGAGGGTAGTGTGTACGCAGACCTTACCCCTACTCCGGAGGAGTAAAGAGGTTGTTTCCAGTAGACCCTTGGCACAAGAAGGAAAGAAACAATGTATCAGTAACAGCAAAGGAATCCAGACAGATAACACCAGCAACGCAAACCAGAAAATAGAGACCAAAGTAGTAACACTAACCATTAACAAAAGGCACAATACTACCTATGCAAGGGAATAATATGTACACAAAGGGCCACTAAACATACTACAGTCTAACTTACGACCCTAAAGAAGTATTAAGAACACAACTGAAGCCTCTAGCAGCCTAAAACAAAACACTATCATACTAGCCTCCTATCTCCTAGCCTACAACCCTAATGCTTGACCTCCACAACTTCCTATCAAGGGCCATGTCCTTGGAAATCTGCATCCACGCCATGTCTTGCCTGATCACCTCTCCCCAATATTTCTTAGGCCGTCCTCTACCTCTTCTCGTAACCGTCAAGGATATCTGCCTCTTTTTGTAACCAGATAAGAATTTTGCTGCCAAACTGTCATCAGCCACAGGTTCTCCTTCAACGGGTAAACTAGAAACAATCATGTTAGAGATTATACATATCTGATACATTGCACATCTGATATTCAGATGAACTTCTGTTGCTATTGCAATCTTCAGTCTCCAAGTGAGGTACTTACAGATTGTTATACATTTGACTCACTGCAGGTGTCACACCTTTTTTTTGCGCATGCAATCCTATTACGAGGTTGGTGAAGAGTTTTTCTAATCAAAGTGACGTTTTGAAAAGGGATTATTTATTATTTTGAGTCGTCACTTGGAATTGAGTTTTGGTGTTCCAAGTCACCTTTTATTGAATCTCCTTTCAAACGAAAGGTTTGACTCTTATTTCATGGTCTACGAAAACAGAAGACTGAGTAAGGAATTCTTTTGACGAGGGGAAGGTGTAAGGCACCCCTCGAGTCCCGTGGTTCAAGCACGGTCGCTTTATTGACTCATGTAAGGCTTAAATCAATTTTGTAGTTATTCTTGTATTTTATTGATCATGGCTTATTTATTACTTTGATGTGATACGCACATAAGGTATATTTATGAATTTAGATGTTAAACCAAGGTACGAAATGTACACATGGTTAAAACATAATTATTTTACATTTAAAAGGCATCGAGACGCAAGAATGCGCACATGACCCTTTTATTATTTAACCATATCAATTCGAGGTTCGGGTATGAACACATGGACTAATAGCGTATTTAAAATATTTTAATAATTTTGTCTCTTAACACCGACCAATTTATATGATAGCCACAATAGGATTACTAATTACCATAAAATTTTACAAAGATAATAAAATTTTAATTGCGTATGTATTCGGATAGTATTATTTGTTAAAGTACTATAATAGAACTAATTAATGTATCTAATTAAGTAACACTGTGATAAACTAATATTTCAGTTCAAAATGTGATTGGCTATTGCTTGTCCTCTAAAGGATCACCAAAAAAAAGGTTACATATAATTTGTGATTGTATTACTTCTTATTTATAAGATACAAATATGTTTTTAGCAGTATCTTCTTTAAATTTTTTTTTATATATTTATAACTGCTCCTTCATTGATGTTCGTATATGGATAATAGTGGGGTATTATTTCCACATGTATTCTTAAAATACTACTAACACAATCTAAATTAGAACATGATAACATTTTCTTGACAATGTGAACATACTTAACAAAAAAAATTAACACTACAGGATTGCGCTAAAACTTACAATATTGACGGATAAGTTTTCCAACTAAGCTAATCCGAACTGATGTNATGTCAAAGCTGCTTGCAGCTGGTGTTGAGATTAAACGTTCCGCTTTCTCTGGCGAGAGATGGAATCTTATTTTTACACATTCAATCCGTGCTTTGCAGAAAAACCTACAAGCCATCACAAACAAACAAAACGAACAAAAAAATTTTTGCCCCAGTTTGCACTAGAAAATTTTTGTGAGTTATTGAAAACACATTAAACTATCTTTGCTATTGCAAAAACAAAGAATTGAAAAAGACACCTTTTTTTTTATAAATAATGGGGGATGTCATACCCAATGTTAATAAGAATGCAAGAAACCAGGGGATGTAGTACCCTGTGTTGATGATAAGATGAGGCACGTGGCGCTTTGAGATGCTAATAGGGAATGTCGTACCCTATGTTAACAATAAGAAATACAACCAGGGGATGTAGTACCCTATGTTG
>ML440075.1:0-51575 GCA_005239525.1 Nicotiana knightiana
TAAGTCCTTAGAGATTAGTTTGTTAAGCTGAGTTAGACTCGCATGACCAAGTCGTTTGTGCCATAGGAGGGGATCACTTTCCAACACACTTAGGCAAGTGAGTTCATTTTCAGGCAGTGTGGACAAGTCTATGACATAGATGTTATTCATTCTTTTTCCCTGCAAAACAATCTTGTCAGTAAGCAGGTTAATCACAAAACATTTTGTGGAAGTAAAAGCAACCAGGTTACCTCTGTCACACAGTTGTGATACACTGATCAGGCTATATTTCAAGCCATCTATTAGATACACATGTTCAATGGATCGTGTGTCATCCTTACCTACCTTACCAACCCCAATAATTTCACCTTTCTTTCCGTTTCCAAAGGAGACATTTCCTCCTTTGAGACTTTCAAGTGAAAGGAACTGTTCCATGTTCCCAGTCATATGCTTTGAGCAGCCACTATCCAAATACCAAATTTGGCTGCCTCCTCTCACTTGAACCTACAAAAGAATCAGGGGTTAGTTTTAAGAACCCAAACTAGTTTGGGTCCTTTTCTATGAGAGAATGGATGAATCAAATTTTTCCTGGCCCAATTTGGTAGCCAGTTTTTCCCTTTTACAAACCTCTCATTTCTTCGACTGGCCTGCTCTTTTGCAGTACACTCATATTTGTAGTGCCCAGTCTTACCACAATGGGTGCAGATTTTATTCTCAGGAAGAGTGAGATACTTGTTTTTGGGATCCCACTTGGGCAATTGACTTCCAAAGCCAATCCCTCTCCTGTTGCTACTATGATTCTCTTGAAGCCATATCAGGGCATCAGAGGATTTATTCCATTTACAAGTTCGATCTAATTCATGTTTGACTTTGCCAAGTTCTTCATTAAGAGTTCTTATCTGTTCATCCTTGGAATACATCTTATCTTTTAGTTTTCCCACGTTTTCTTCTAACATGATATGAGAATAATCAACAACCTTTTTACTGGATCCTAGCTTTAGCTTTAAGTTTTCAGATTTTAGTTCTAGAATCTCAGTTTCAAGAGGATGAACCTGGTTCAATAAGTCAGTATTTTTCTTTTCAGATTCACTGACTCTGATTTCCAGGTTTATGCATTTTGCTTTTAGCATTGCACATTCTTTAGATAGTTGATCCTTCTCTTTGGTTGTTTCCTCAAAATCATCTATGAAATCAAGTAGCAACTCAGAGAGTTTTTCCTTAGATAGGAACTTTACTTTATTTTTAAGATGAGAGACACTTACCTCTGGTTCTTCATGTGATTCCTTGTCAGATTCTCCAATTTCCATGAGCGCCTGATCTTCAGTCTCCCCATCTTCTGATTCTTCATGAGAACTTTCCCCCCAAGCAGCAACCATAGCCTTTGTTGTGGTTGTCTTGGGTTGAACCTGTTCCTTCCTCCTGTTCCTTCTCTCATATCTTTCCTTTTTCCACTCTACTTCCCACTGAGGACAATTTTTAATGAGATGGTNCGTTGTAGTTTCCTCCTCTAGAGATGCATTTCTTCCTTATGAGAAAGTTTCTGAATTCTTTGGTGATCATGGCCATCTCATCATCTTCCAGATCTACTCCCTCAGTGATTCTTAGGGCTCGACTCCTATCCTTCTTTGGATCATCCATCTTCATTGTTTGCCTTCTCAGTTCATAGGCAGTGAGGTTTCCAATTAGCTCATCCAATATGAGGGTTTCCATATTTTTAGATTCCTAGATAGCAGTGATTTTGCTTTCCCAAGAAATAGGAAAGACCCTTGTTAGGATCTTTTCAACCTTGTCCTCTTCAAGAATGATTCTTCCAAGAGACTTCAGTTCATTAGTCAAGGTTTTGAACCTTATGTACATCTCTTGAATAGTCTCTCCTTCTTTCATAGTGATGTTTTCATACTGAGAGTATAGTAGAGTACCTCTTGACCTTTTTACCTGAGGTGTTCCTTCATGGGCTACTTGCAAGGTGTACCAAATCTCTTTGGCAGTGGTGCAGCTTTGGATTCTGCTGTACTCGTCTGGACCTAGTCCACATACTAGCCACTTTTTGACCTTTGCATTCTTCTCCCATTTCTTTAGATCCTCAGCAGTGCAATCAGCTCTTGTCTTTGGTATATATATACCTTAAGCAGTCTTCATCATGGTGGCTAGAGAACCATCAGTGACTATGTCCCAGAGTTCATAGTCTTCTCCAATTAGGTGATCCTTCATCCTATTTTTCCACCATGAGTAGTACTGGCCATTGAAGAGTGGTGGCCTTGCAGTTGATTGACCTTCCCAATTTCCAGGTGGTGCACTCATCTTGATCTTCTCCAAGGTGTTAGCCTTTCAAGGATAACCTGCTCTGATACCAAGTGATGTTTTAGACTTCAATACCACACAAGAAGATAGGTTACTTTGTGTGGTACCCAATTTTCGAGTGCTGTCTCAGTAGAAGAACCTGGTTCTTCTTGGTGTTCCAACTACTACTGTTGCGGAATAATAAAAAGCAGTAAAGTAAAAACACAGAGATTTTTACGTGGAAAACACCTGGCTCAAAAGGTGAAAAAACCACGACCTACTCCTCAGTAGGATTTGCTCAAACTCTTCACTAAAACTCTAAGCCAAACGGACTTACAAAATAAACTCTTTTGTAATCCTAAGGATTAACTCTAATCCCTTTGTAGTAACTAGCCCCTAGATAATTTCTACACACCTCAAGTTAACTCTAACTTGATCAATACGTACCTATTACAATTGCTTCTATGAAAGCTGAAAAGATACAATATTAAAGCTCCTACTACAATCAACTAGACTCAATAATTAATCTAATGAAACTGGTTCTTCTAGTTGAACTGTAGCCTTTGCATCGCACAATGATTCTGCTAGCAAAAATAATTCTGGGAATTTTGCTTTCAGATTTTGATTCACTTTAGCTTTGTGCGTCTTTTTTTCCCCAGCAGAAATACATCAAGTATTTATAGAGTCAGTCGTTGATCTTGTCTTCCAATTCCAGTTCAACTCTACCTAGGAGAACAAGTTCTTATCAAACTCAACTTCCTTCCTTCGTTTCTGTCCTTGCTGAATTCGACTTCTATTCTTTCATCAATTTGCAACCTTTTCGCATTAGAAGATACTCTTCTTGTTCATTGATACTTCACAATCGCATTCATCTCCTATGCATATAAGGTTTGTGTGCCAACTCGTCAAGTCAAGTATGTGTGCTCTGATGGACCTAGTTCAACTGGTCAGCCTTTTGTCAGTCTTCAAAATTATGCAGTGACATGGGTCAACAGACTTTCCCCCACCTTGATGCTCTTGTCATTACCTTACGAATTTTGGATACTGACGTAAAAAGAATAATAGTTGACAATGTAAGTGGCGCGTGTATTATCCACCCCCGAGTTCTCGCACAAATGAGACTCGAGGATAAGATAGTACCACGTTGCATAACATTGACAACTTTTAACAATGCAGTTGAGCGAACCTCAGGAGAAATAACACTACCCGTCTTGGTCGCGGCCGTCACCCTAGAGACAACGTTCCATATCATGAACCAGGATACGGCCTACAACGCCATCATAGGGCGACCTTGGATACACGCCATGAGAGCCATCCCATCCAGCTTGTATCAAGTGATCAAGTTCCCTACTCCGTGGGGGATATTCAGCATTTGAGGCGAACAACACACCGCCCAAGAATTCTATCCCATCGCCTAAGACTGTACATACACTCAACAGTTAAAAGGAACGGGCTTAGAAGCATAGCAATTACCAAAGTCGGGGCCCAAACCCGATGAACAAAGAGATGTCATCAAAGATCCTGACGTCGTGGAGGCCACAGGGTCAACGGTTGAAGACCTCGACCCCGTCCATATAGACAAAAATGACCTCAGAAAAAGGCTTACATCGGCCATAAACTCTCCGAACCAAGTAAATTTCATAAATTTTTAACTGACAATGCAGATCTATTCATTTTCTCCCATGCAGACATGCCAGGTAGCCCGAAGGAAATCGCCACGTACAATTTGAACGTAGATCCATTCTACCACCAGTACGACCAATGAGAAGAAATCCAATGCAGCAATCAACGAAGCCGTCCGAAAAGAGGTGGAGAAACTACTCGCCAACAGCTCCATCAGAGAGTCCAAATACCCACAATGGGTCGCCAATGTAATCATGGCAAAGAAGAAAAATAGGAAATGGCGCATGTGCGTAGACTTCACAGACATAAATAAAGCATGCCCAAAGGACTCTTTTTTGCTGCCGCACATTGACCAACTCATCGACAGGGCACGAGTTGCTAAGCTTCCCGGATGCCTATTTAGGATACAACCAAATCCTCATGGAGGAGGAGGACCAGTAAAAGACCACTTTCATAACTCATCAGGGGACGTACTACTATAGAGTCATGGCAGTCGGATTGGAAAACGTAGAGGAAACCTATCAAAGGTTGGTCACCAAGATGTTCAAGGACCAGCTCGGCAAAATAATGGAAGTGTACATAGACGATATGCTAGTCAAATCCAAAAGGAAAGAAGATCATATCGACCACCTGAATGAAGCCTTCGATATACTGAGGCATTATGGTATGAATCTAAACCCTGAAAAGTGCGCTTTTGGCGTGACTTCAGGCAAGTTCCTCGGCTTCCTGGAGTCACAAAGAGGCATCGAAGTCAATCCCGACCAGATCAAAGCCATCGAAGGAGTACCTGAAGTACTGACAAGCAATAAGCAGGTGCAAAAACTGATAGGCCGCATAGCCGCCCTGTCGAGATTCATCTCATGATCCTCAGATAGATGCCACAAATTTTTCAACGTACTCAAGAAAGACAACACACTCCAGTGGAACTCAGAATGCATCGAGGACTTAAGGGAACTAAAGACATATCTCTCCTCGCCTGCACTACTCGCCAAAGCACAACCCGGTGAACGCCTCCTAATATACTTGACCGTATTAGAAATAGCGGTAAGTGCAGTGTTGTTCCGTGAAAACAAAGATACGCAGTCTCCAATTTATTATATTAGCAAAACCCTGGTCGGTGCCGAAACGAGGTACGCTCACCTCGAAAAGTTGGCTCTGGTATTGGTCATAGCTTCACGCAAGTTTAGACCTTATTTTCAGTTTCACCCCATGTTGGTAGTCACGACCTTCCCCCTAAGAAGCATTCTACATAAGCCCGAACTATCGGGGAGGCTATCCAAATGGGACATCAAATTGAGCGAGCACGATATCACATATCAGCCGCGAACGGCGATAAAGTCTCAAATACTAGCAGACTTCATCGCCGACTTCAGCTCCAAGATAATGCCTGAAGTCGAGCAGGAAACTTCTCATTCTGCTCCCAACTTACCCGACCTATGGGTATTGTTCACCGACGGCGCTTCTAACACGTCAGGTTTCTGGACTGAGACTCGTACTCGAGGTCCCAACGGGCGAAGTCATCTGTCATTCCATACGATGCCCCGATATGACTAACAACGAGGCCGAGTACGAAGCTGTAATTGCAGGACTAAAACTAGCTCTCAAGTATGGAGCACGACGAGTCATCCTTCGATGTGACTCACAACTCGTCGGCAACCAAGTCACAGGGACTTACCAAATCAAGGAGCAAAGGCTATAAAAAGTACCAAACAGAAATTCATAAACTACTGTCGGAATTCGATGAATGCCAATTTGATCAAGTACCTCGATCTCAAAACATCGAGGCAGACGACCTCGCTAAATTAGCAGCAACAACAAAAAGAATAAATGGAAAAGAGAACGTGGTCACGCTACTCCACTCGTTGATAAACCAACTTGATGTACACTCTGTAACCTTGACTTGGGACTGGCGCAACCGTATTATAACATACTTGAAGGAGGGAGTACTTCCATCAGACAAAAAAGAAGCCAAAAAGCTTCGAATGCAGGCGGCTAGGTACAACATCATTGACAACGACTTGTACAAAAGGACGTTCGGTGGCCCCTTGGCAAAATGACTGGGGCCAAACCAAACGAGACGAGTCCTTGAGGAAGTACACAAAGGCCATTGCGGTGCCCACACCGGTAACCGGGCCCTCGTCAGATTCCCCATACGAGCAGACCATTATTGGCCCACCATGAAGAAAGAAGCTGCCAACTTCGTCAAAAAATGCGAGCAATGCCAGAAATACGCCCCCATGATACACCAAATGGGAGAGCACCTCCATTCAGTCACATCGCCTTGGCCGTTCATCAAATGGGGAATGGACATCATGGGACCACTCCCAGCAGGACGAGGTAATGTACGTTTACTTTTGGTTTTAACTGACTACTTTTCCAAATGGGTAGAAGTAGGTGTGTTCGCCCAAATACGTGAACAGGAAGTCATCACATTCATATGGAGGAACATTATATGTCGCTTCGGCATCCCTAAGGAGATCAGTTGTGATAACGGACCACAATTCACCGGGAAAAAGACCGCCAAATTTTTTTAGAAATGGCACATCAAGCGAATACTCTCCATGCCATATTATCCTGCAGGCAACGGCCAAGCCGAATCCTCCAACAAAACAATATTAAACATCATGAAAAAGAAACTCGAAGATGCCAAGGGACTGTGGCCAGAACTGCTACCAGAAGTGCTATGGGCATACTGCACCCCGCCAAAAATGAGTATAAGAGAAACTTCATACTCATTGGTTTATGAGACTGATATTGTTATACCGGTCGAGGTCGGGGAGCCAAGCCTGAGATACTCCAATGAGAGCGGACCAAGCAACAATGAGAACAGAAGGCAAGACCTCGATGAAGTAGAGGAGCGAAGAGATATGGCCTACATAAGAATGATAGCCCAAAAACAACAAGCAAAACGGTACTAAGCAAAAAGGCCAAAGTCAGACCACTCAAAGTTGGGAACTACGTACTCAAGGCCAAAACACAGGCAAGCAAAGACCCAAGAGAAGTGATACGCTCAAATTACACTTTAAAATAGTGTAAAGCGGTCGAAGTCAAATATAATAACCCAATAAGGTTGGGGTCGAATCCCACAGGGAATAGGTGTGAAAATAATACTTTGATAGTGTGATTCTTAACTTAAATCATAATTTCATTCCATTAGTGAACGAGAATATGGGGGTTTGTTGTGTAATAATCTAGTAAATGTAGTGGCAGTGAGAATTAATTAAAGTTGTAATTAATATGATTAAATAGACCAAGGTTGTGTCCCCTTTTATGAAGTGTAATGCAAATGGGTATTAACATGATATATTTCTAATGGGAAGTTCTTGATATGCAATGATTTCTAAATGTGTACCCAATATTTTCCAATAATAGGGTAGAATCTCCTCTTTATAATTTTCCCAAATATAAAAGAGTTGCAATAAAACCAATTCACTTATTGCTAAATAAAACTAACTTATTCCTAAGTGATTCTGTTAAATAAGGTTTAAAGCCTTGAGTCTTTGATATTTACTCTTACCAAGTCTAACCCACTTTTCCAAGCTAAGAAAGAATTTATGGCATAAGTTAATGTTTGCAACCACTAACAATAAATATGAAATGAAGAGTAAATAAATATCAACAACCCATTATGCATATATTCAATGGCAAATACCCAAATACATAACACCCATTTAGGGTCCACAACCTTAGTATTTAAGGCTAGCTACACATAATAAAGGACAAAAAGCTAAGAATAATAAGTGTCATGAATGCTTACAAAACCAAGGATTTCTTGCTCTAATGCTTCCAAAAAGGAGGAGAATATTTAATAGGGTAATGTCCCTCCAAGACCAGACAAGAATGACCCACAAAACCCTAATAAATCTATTTATAGTTGGCTAAAAATCGGGGCAAAAAACAGACAAAAATACCCCTTCAGGTCGACTATGCGTTCGCGTCTCTAAACCCTAGTTTCCAGGTAGTCACCGCATTATTGATCTGCCGTTCGCATTGTTGATTTGCGGTTCGCATTATTGATCTGCGGTTCGCATTGTTGATATGCGACTGCAGATTTGCATCGCATTCTTGAGGGAGCATCATGTACCAGGGATTCTGCGGTTAACTCTGCGGCTCGCATGTGAGTTATGCGGTCGCATAATCGACTGCATTCTTGCTCTTGAATTTGGCCTATCTTTCTATTGAGGTCTGCGATCCCTTTGTGCATTATGCGATTCGCATGTTAGTTCTGAGACGTCCTCTTGTCAAATATGCGATCGCATAGTGTTAATTTCCTCACTTTTTATCTCCTTTGATCTTTTTTCCATGTTCTCGAGTGTTTAAGCCTCATGCACTGCATAACATCAAAATTCTATAAGTGTAAAAGGTAAATGCTCTTGAAACAAGTTATAATCTAAGCAACGTGGTATTAAATGTGCCAAAATTCTCCGGCACATCAACACCCCCAACTTAAACTCTTGATTGTCCTCAAGCAACTGAAATGACTCTATCATAACTTAAACTTTAACTACAAGACCGGAAATAACTATGACCACGAACAGTGTTAAGTGTCAGTACTACAAGGATGCATTTCATCCAATTACCCGTTATGAACAGTTACTATTATTTACAAGGAAACTACTCAACTTGAACTTTGAGCCTCGAGCTATTTGATAAAATGTTACTCTCAGCTGAGTGTACTTGCACCCGACTTCAAGAACTCAACTATTGTTACACTCCACAGTACATGTGCCCTCACCACAAAGAAATAAAGTCCCAACTCACAATATTTACAATGACAACAAGGGACATATTTACACAAACACTCACACTCACAAAGAATTTCAAGTGTTATAACACATCATACCATAGGCTTGCCCTTATTTTAATTCATCGACATTTTAAGAACATTCGGTTGGAGATCCCATAAGGACTTTTTGGCTTGCAATGTAGGCCTAGGGAAGGGTTGGATAATCATTTGGGTCCAAGTGACTACACCCTCCTTGAACACTACTCACATCTTTCTCTTTCAGTGCCTTTGTTTCTTTTTAAATCTCATAGCCTCATTGGTGTTTAGCTACCAATTGTAGAACTACCTCACTAAATTTCTTCAAATCTTCTATATATATATATATCTTTTTTTATATACATTTGTATCTCTCTTTTTTTTTTTTTTTTTTTGAAGCTTGAACATATTTCATTTGAATATTTTGAGGTATATGCTCTACACTCAATATACAACCTATTCAATCTCTAACTCTTTCACCAAACCCCCAACTTAGGCTTTTTTCCTCATTTTCAATATTCAAGGAGGGACGGGTTCAAAAGAAGGGATTACTTTTAAAAATGGGGAAGGCTTGTAATGAGGTGTCCAACAAAAAGGCTAAAGGCTCCAATGGGGAAACTAGTGGTATTCATGCAAACATTTGGTAGCTTGAAAGGTTCACTGGGTTTCTCAATATCACAAAGAACGCCTAAGGTCATTTATCCAACTCAATGTACTTATTATTAACACCGAACAACCAATTGGGCAAGTTCTAGCTGACAGAAGTAAACACAAGAATTATTGATATAAACATCTAACACACACGACACATGCCTGTTTAGTTCAACATCGTTTTACCTCAAGAGTCAGGGCTTGCCGACTCAAAACTTTAATTATTTACATGTATAATTCTAAGTACACATCGAGTCAAAAGGCGAGCCTCAAGTTCGCAGAGTTGATATTTTTTTTTTTTTATAAAATGCAAACAAGAGTTAGCGGTAATGGAATATATTAATATCACAAACGAAATATATACACTAGTTTACTGGCAACTTGGACATAGTACATAAACAAAAACAAAAACCATTCATACATAAAACAAAATTACCAGTACTATATTGTCCAAGTTGTCACAAAAATACGTACAACCACCACCCCCAACAAAAAAGATATGCATTGTCCCCAATGCATAAGAAATGTAAAGACAGGGTTAGCGCGCCCCCCATAGCGGTGGTATCCTCAACTGCCACATGGACAGGAGCATCTGACTGCTCAACAGGAGGAATAGCAGCTACAAGTGGTGGAGGAACTGCTGCAGGCTCAACGGCAAGAGTGATCGGAGTCTGGGAGCTGCCGCCTTTATCTGCTGGTGGCTGAATTGAGGCTGGGGCAGCTGTGTCCTCCAGAGAATGGTGAATAGCAAGCTGAATGAGCGCCTCCTCTGTCGGATCTGCAACTGTAGTAATGACAACCCCCTTTCCCTTCTCCTGAGGACATCTGCTCCTCGTCAGACGAAGAAGACTCCTCCTCGGACGACTCGCCCTCGGACTCTGAAGAATGTCCGGACTCCTCTCCAAAATGTAGAGCAACAGGTGCGGGAGGAGCTGAAGGCGGAGGGATAATCGGCGCGGCCTGGGCTATCATCATTCGAGAAATCAAGGCCTAGACCAGGCTCGGAGGTACCAACTCCCTGTTCCCCTTCCTTGGCCAGGAGGGATGAGAAGTCAAACTCCAGGTGTTGCAGTCGATGGAGCTCCTTCTGCAAAGTGGACATATCGGTCCGGAGCTCTGGCAAGTGTCTAACCTCACCTCGCTCAACCTTTTCAATGCATGCCTCAAGTCCTTGAAGGCGACCCTCAAGGGCAGTTATTGAAGACTGAATGGGGGTGAGGGCCTGCCGGATCAAAGTAGGAAGTTCTCTCAGGAGCTTGTCTACCTTAGCATTGGCATACTGAGCTAGGAGACCAAGTTGGGAGAGGACGGGTAGCGGAATGGATGAGGGAATACCAGCACGGGCAGTAGGCTGTGAGGTAGTGGTGGATGGCTCTACTGTAGAAGGTTGGGACTTTTAGGGCTCTGCCTCTGTAGGGGTAGGCATTGGGATGACTGGAGGAGCAACTGCTACCCTGGGCCCTGCATCACTGATATGGGTGATGTCGATATCCTTGTCAATCTTTGCTGCCTTGTCACATGTAGGTATAGGAGGGACCTCAGCAGCTCGGCACAATGTAGTGATGAGGCAGGGGAAAGTAAATGAAGTCTTCTTTTGCCAAGCTCGGATCCCAATCTCTTGAAAAATAATGTCGGTCACATCAACATTGATCCCTGACATAATGCAAGCAATGAGAATGGCCTTCTCAATGTTTATATGTGTTTCGTTTCTGGTGGGAATCAGACGGGAGGCGACAAAAGCAAGCCAGAATCTTTCTTCTCTCGAAAGATCTTCTTTGTTGGCAATCCAAGTCGGAGTCCCTTTTGCAATCACAGAGGCGACCCAAGCACGCTCTCCATATTTGTTGGCCAGTTTGGCCTTGTATTCCGCCATGCTTGGGCGCGATGTTGAAAAATACCGAGCATGGATGGCGTCCTGGTGACACTCCACTTCAACCCCCCTGACTAACACTGCCTCACTGAAAATTTTGTTCCTCTTGTGATGGGCATTTCTAGAAGCAGCATAAGAGGCATAGACTTCTCTCACCATGGTCTCGTTGTATTCCCCGAGGGGCTCAGTAAAGCAGTCCCATTTTCTTGTTCTGGTTTTCTGTAGAATATGGGGGTATTGCTCTTTCACGCCGTTGAGACTTAGCCTTTTCTCGGGTAAGATCTTTCTTGTGGTAGACCCTTCCTGTACAACTCCATAGATAGGGGCAGTGGAAAGCATAGCTGATAATCGCCCCCTGTTTCCTCCGTACCTCAGCTTCCAGGTTTACCTCCGGTTCACTATTCCCCTCATCATACTGGGAGGGGCTTTCAACAATGTCCGATGGAGGTTCTTGACGTGCACGCTTGGGTGGAGGTGTCTTCCTGCTTGTGGAGGCTCTCTTAGATATTGTATGCTTACGAGGCATTGCTGCAAAGACAAACTACGTGTGAGTGGACGGATATAAAAACAAATTACGAAAAGATGAACAAAAAGGACAGAAATTTTGACTTATGCGACGAGGTATGCGATCGCATAACCACAATGCGGATCGCAAACCTGTCGCAAAAGCAAACATAGTTAAACAAAGAGCACTAATGCGATAGCATATGCAATCGCATAACCACTATGCGGTTCGCATATGCATCGCAGAAGTGGATGGGCAAAATGAAAATAAATATGAGATCGCATAACTCACCGCAAAGGTGATTATACGATCGCAGACATGTCGCAGACTGGGAGGTGGGCTGGGGAAGCATACTGCAGAAGGGTGCGACGCATCTGCGAACCACATTTTGACTATGCGATCGCAAATGCGTCGCATATATCTTCATTCCCAATGGGCCTAGGGCTGGATTTGCAACACAAATGCGGTCCGCATTTTAGAAATGCGATCCGCAGATCCTTCAATTACATCAGTCTAGCCCTAACTATGGCGGATTTGCAAGATTATCAACCTCCCAGGCCTAATTACCAGTCAAAATTTCTACCCTTCCCCCTCCCCTTTACGATTTCACCACAGCACAACAAAGACATTACAGAATCCATGAATCAAAACAAAATAAAATAAAAATGGAGACTAGAGAAGAGGGGAGAGAAGGACATACCGGATTAGTAGATGTAGAAGATTAGATGGAAATGCCACTCAACTGTTGCAATTTAGGTTCTTTGCTCTTTCGATTCCTATTTGCCCGTTCTAGGTCTTTTCCTTTTCATTTTTTTGTTTTTTTGTTTTTTTGTTTAAGAGGGAAGACATGAGAGAGAGAACAGTGAGGACTTACCTGGGGGCGAAATGCGACGGGGGAGAGACCGCAGAAAGGAGTGTGCAATCGCATCTTCAGCATGTGGTGAAATATTCAATGGCTTACCAAGTTCGAAATGCGGTGAACGTATGCGATCGCATAAAAGAAATCCATTTCGCATAGTGCACCTTGATATCGCATTTTCATCACGAACATTTTCCAAGCAAACTGTTGATGTCTGCGACCATAATGCGAACTGCAGACATGAAATGCGGTAGCATATGCGTCGCAAACTGGCCAAATTTTATTTTTCCGTGGTTTTCATGCACTTCAACCCTGTCTTTGCTTTTGTTTGCATTATCTGCACTCACGCACCCGTTAAATTGCTCCAAAAGCCACATTTATAAAAAAAAAATGAAGATGAAAAAGAGATAAAACAGAAAATGTTACCACACATGGGTTGCCTCCCATGAAGCGCTTGATTTAACGTCGCGGCATGATGAGGTTGGTACTCCCTTGGAGTCATTCATCAGTAGGACAAGGACCGTCCTTTAGAGTTAATTGCTCTACCACATGCCTCTCACCATCGGTACCCAAGTAGTTTTTGATGCGTTGGCCGTTTACCTTGAACGTACGAAGTCCGTCCTCAGTTGCTAGTTCCACAGCACCAAAAGGAGAGACATTCATCACTTTGAAAGGGCCAGACCATTTAGATTTGAGTTTACCCGGGAAGAGTTTGAGTCGGGAATTGAATAGTAACACCAAGTCACCAATATGGAACTCCCGTTTCAGGATCTTCTTGTCATGGACAACCTTCATCCTCTCTTTATACATAGATGCGCTCTCATAAGCGTGGAAACGAAATTCCTCCATTTCATTGAGTTGATTGAGCCTCAAATTAGCAGCTTCATTCCAGTCCAGGTTCAATTTCTTGAGTGCCCACATGGCTTTGTGCTCAAGCTCCACGAGTAGATGACATTCTTTTTCGAACACTAGCCTGTATTGAGAGGTACCTATAGGAGTTTTGTATGAGGTTCGGTAGGCCCATAATGCATCATCCAACTTCCTTGACCAGTCGGTCTGGTTTGCATTAACTATTTTTGCTAGGATGTTCTTTATCTCCTTGTTGGAGACTTCAACTTGGCCACTCGACTGGGGATGATAAGGCGTCGCCACCTTGTGCTTTACACCATACTTCTCCAATAGGGCATTGAACGCCCTGTTGCAAAAATGAGAACCACCGTCACTGAGAATTGCTCTAGGAGTGCCGAACCGTGTGAATATGTTTCTTTTCAAGAACGCGGTTACACTCCTAGCTTCATTGTTTGGCAAGGCAACGGCTTCAACCCACTTGGACACATAGTCCACGGCTACAAGAATGTATTTCATCCCACAAGAACTTACAAACGGCCCCATAAAATCGATGCCCCATACGTCAAAAATTTTAACCTCCAACACAAAGTTCATTGGCATTTCATGCCTCTTGGATATTGACCCTTGTCGTTGGCATTGGTCACAAGCTTTGACCATTTGATTTGCATCATGATAGAGGGTTGGCCAATAGTATCCACATTCAAGCACTTTCGCCGCCGTCCGGTTCCCTCCATGATGACCCCCCGCAGGTAAGTGATGATATGCCTTTAGAATAGGAATCACTTCTTCTTCTGGGACACTTCTTCTAATAATGTTGTCCGCACAGATGCGGAACAGAAATGGTTCCTCCTAATAGTATTGACAGCAGTCCCTCAAAAATTCTTCTTCTGGTATGACTCCAAGCCATCAGGGATAAGCTCACTCACCAAATAATTTGCAATATCGGCATACCAAGGAGCTGAAGAAGAAGATAATGACAGAATATGCTCATCAGGGAAGGCATCATCAATGTCTAAGTCATATTTCGGGCGCCCATTTTCTTCAATTCGAGAGAGATGGTCCGCAACTTGATTCTCAGTGCCTTTCCGGTCTTTGACCTCAAAGTCAAATTCTTGCAATAGAAGGACCCATCAGATTAACCTTGGCTTGGCATATTTCTTTGCCATGAGATAGCGAAGAGCAGCGTGATCTGTAAAGACTATCACCTTGGATCCCAAAAGATAAGCCCGGAATTTCTCAAAAGCATAGACAATAGCAAGTAGTTCCTGCTCTGTCACTGTGTAGTTCATTTGGGTACTGTTGAGAGTTTTGCTTGAATAGTAGATGGGATGAAGAACTTTTTTGTGCCTTTGACCCAAAACCACTCCAATAGCTACACCATTAGCGTCACACATAAGCTCGAATGGGAGAGACCAATCCGGTGTGACAATAATAGGGGCCGTGGTGAGCTTTTACTTAAGCTCCTCAAATGCTTTGAGGCATTCATCATTGAACAAGAACTTGGAGTCTTTTTCAAGGAGTTTTCACATAGGGTTTGAAATTTTTGAAAAGTCCTTGATGAAGCGCCGATAGAAGCCGGCATGACCAAGAAAGCTTCGGATGCCTTTCACCGAAGTTGGAGGAGGGAGTTTGGAGATGACCTCAACCTTCGCCCGATCGACCTCAATGCCCTTTTTGAAACTTTGTGCCCCAACACAATCCCTTCATCGACCATGAAGTGACATTTTTCCCAATTGAGCACAAGATTGGTTTCTTCACACCGTTTTAGCACTTGCCGGAGGTTGTCAAGGCAATGCTCAAAAGAATCACCAACCACCGAGAAATCATCCATGAAGACTTCCAAAAATTCCTCCACCATATCAGAGAATATGGACAACATACATAGTTGAAATGTGGTCGGGGCATTGCACAACCCAAAAGGCATCCGACTAAAAGCAAAGGTATCGTACGGGCAAGTGAAGGTTGTTTTCTCTTGATCTTCCAAAGCTATATTGATTTGGTTGTAGCCGAAATATCCATCAAGGAAGCAATAGAAGGATCTTCCCGCTAGCCGATCAAGCATTTGATCAATAAAAGGCATAGGGAAATGATCCTTGCAAGTAGCATTGTTAAGATTACGGAAGTCCATGCACACTCTCCATCCGGTGACCATCCGCGTAGGGATAAGTTCATTCTTTTCGTTGTGGATCACCGTCGTGCCTCCTTTATTTGGCACACATTGCACTGGACTGACCCACGGACTATCCGCAATGGGGTAGACAACCCCGGCGTCCAACCATTTGATTATCTTCTTCTTGACTATCTCTTGCATAGAGGGATTTAATCTTCTTTGATGCTCTACGCTTGGTTTGCTCCCTTCTTCCAGTTGGATTTTGTGTTCACATATTCCGGCAGGAATTACTCGGATGTCCGATATTGTCTATCCAATCGCTTGTCGGTGCTCCCGCAAGAAATTTAGCAATGCATCAACCTGCACATCATTCAACAAAGAAGACACGATTACGGGTAAATTATCGTCAGCGCCAAGAAATTTATACCTCAAGTGCGATGGGAGTGGTTTGATCTCAAGGTGTGGTGGCTCCATGATTGAAGGCTTTGCAGGCGGTGTCATTCGATTCTCTAGGTCGAGGGAAAGCTTCTTTGGTGCATATGTATAGGACCCACGCCCTTCTAATGCATTAACTATCTCCGCATAACCCTCAATGTTTTCATCATCAAAATTTACCAAAATTGTCGCCAATGCCTCGCCGAGGACCTCTTCTCCCATTTTCATCACAACGGCGTCTTCCACCTTGTCAACAACATCAATTACCGAGATCCCCTCATATACGCTTGGCAATTTCAACCCCTTGCTTGCTTGGAATGTAACTTCTTCATCATTCACGGAATTTGATTTCATGTCTTTCCGAATCCATTAATGCTCTTCCCGTTGCGAGGAATGGTCTTCCTAAAATGATAGGGATATCCTTATCCACCGCACAATCCAAGATGACAAAGTCGGCCGGGAGAAGGAACTTCCCCACCTTCACTAGAACATCATCAACAATGCCCAAAGGTTTATTTATGGTTCGATCGGCCATTTGCAAACGCATGCTAGTTGGTCTTGGTAATCCCAATCCCGTTTGCTTGTAAATATCAATAGGCATCAAATTTATACTAGCACCGTTGTAACAAAGTGCTCTAGCAAAACTTCTCAACCCAATGGTGCATGGGATAGTAAAAGCTCCCGGGTCTCCCTTCTTCTCCACAGTTGATGTAGCAATTATTGAACTAACCCGATGAGTCAAATTTACCACATCATTCTTTGTTTTTCTCTTCTTTGTCATCGACTCTTTCAAGTACTTGGCGAACCCCGGCATTTCTTGGAAGTCTTCCAAGAATGGAATATTCACCTACAATTTCTTCAAGATGTCATAGAATTTTTCAAACTTCCCCTCATCCACTCTTTGTGCAAGCCTTTGAGGAAATGGAGGGTTAGGACTAGGAATTGGTGGAGGAGATTTTGGGGTCTCCTTCGCCTTTTCCACGGCCTTTCCTTTTCTTTCTCTTTGAATCTCATCCTCTAGGGGGGTTTCCTCAACCTCCACTACTACCGGCAACTCACTCTGTGCTTCCTCTCCTTGGTCAATGTTCTCAACATCAATCACTTTCTCACTCTCGTCTTGAATCACCTTACCACTTCTCGTTGTGATGGCCATGCAATGAGATGTCGACCCCTGGGCCGCTTTTTAGGTTGACCAACGTGTCACTTGGAAGTGTGCCTATTTTCTTGGGAGTTTTCTCTCTTGATAGATCTCTCATTTGCAATTCAAGTTTTTGAATCGAAGCGGTGTGTGAACCCACTACCTCGGACATATTCCTCATTGTTGCATCACTTTTCTCTTGATTTTGCAAAATCCTCTCTAGCATCCCTTTCATTTTTGATTCACTTGACGACCCCTCCTTCTATTGTGAAGAGTTGGAATACTGCCCTCGCGGTGGTACATAAGGGTTGGAGCTTCTATTGGAATAATTGTTGTTGTTGTTCCAAGATCCTTGGCCACCTTGATCATTGCGCTAATTTTGTTGGCCTTGCCCTTGCGGGTTTGGCCTCCAATTGTTTTGTTGGCGGTAACCACCTTGAGAGTTTTTAACATAATTTGCTTCTTCCCACTCTTGATTACCCATTGATTTCATGTCTTCCACCATATGCACTTGCTTCGTTTGATTTTCCTTGAGCATCTTTGTCAATACATCAACATTAGTGGCAAGACCTGCAATCACTTGGTCTCTTTCTTGATTCTCTTTGATCATGTTTGCAAGAGAAGGAGTGCCATAAGAAATTCCCCCACTCGTATCTTCCGAATGCCATGCTTGATTGTGCTTAGCTATCTTGTCTAAAATTTGGGTAATCCTAGCAAATGACTTATCCATGAAAGATCCATCCGCGACATTCTTTGCAATTGACTGGGAGAGTGGGTCCAAACCCATGTAAAATTTCTCCATCAAAATGTTTTCTGGGAACCCATGGTTCGGTGATCTCACAAGATACAGCTTGAAACGGTCTCATGCTTCATGTAAGTGCTCCCCCGGCATTTTCTTGAAGAAAAATATTTTGTCTCTAAGCTCAGATTTCTTGCTATCCGGGAACCACTTTGACAAAAAGGCTCGGAGAAGCTCAAGCCATGTAGTGATGGTGTGAGGAGGTAAGTTGAGGATCCACTTCCTTGCCTCTCCCGCTAAGGAGTACTTGAACACCAACAACCTCAAAGCGTCTTCCGACACATTGGTCTGTTTGTGCATGGCGCACACACCCAAGAAGTTCCTTAGGTGTTGTGTTGGATCATCATCAGTTGAGTTGTGAAATAATCCTTCTGCCTTAAGCATTAGTATCATTCCATGGTCAACTTTAAATGTCGATGCACCAACTGCCGGTGGAAGGATGGCATTGGAGTCGTCGATGTATTCCTCAATATCGGCGAAAGGATTTTCCACTTCTCCATAAAGCTCGGCCATTGTGACCTGGGACACCAATACAAAACAAGCAACTTGTGATGGAATAGAAACAGATATAAAGTGAAGTACACACTAGCTAGTAATTTCAAAATCGTATTCCCTGGCAACAACGCCCCAATTTAATACGCTCAAATTACACTTTAAAATAGTGTAAAGCGGTCGAAGTCAAATATAATAACCCAACAAGGATGGGGTCGAATCCCACAGGGAATAGGTGTGAAAATAATACTTTGATAGTGTGATTCTTAACTCAAATCATAATTTCATTCCATTAGTGAACGGGAATATGGGGGTTTGTTGTGTAATAATCTAGTAAATGTAGTGGCAATGAGAATTAATTAAAGTTGTAATTAATATGATTAAATAGACCAAGGTTGTGTCCCCTTTTATGAAGTGTAATGCAAATGGGTATTAATATGTATATTTCTAATGGGAAGTTCTTGATATGCAATGATTTCTAAATGTCTACCCAATATTTTCCAATAATAGGGTAGAATCTCCTCTTTATAATTTTCCCAAATATAAAAGAGTTGCAATAAAACCAAATCACTTATTGCCAAATAAAACCAACTTATTCCTAAGTGATTCTGTTAAACAAGATTTAAAGCCTTGAGTCTTTGATATTTACTCTTACCAAGTCTAACCCACTTTTCCAAGCTAAGAAAGAATTTATGGCATAAGTTAATGTTTGCAACCACTAACAATAAATATGAAATGAAGAGTAAATAAATATCAACAACCCATTATGCATATATTCAATGGCAAATACCCAAATACATAACACCCATTTAGGGTCCACAACCTTAGTATTTAAGGCTAGCTACACATAATAAATGACAAAAAGCTAAGAATAATAAGTGTCATGAATGCTTACAAAACCAAGGATTTCTTGCTCTAATGCTTCCAAAAAGGAGGAGAATATTTAATAGGGTAATGTCCCTCCAAGACCAGACAAGAATGACCCACAAAACCCTAATAAATCTATTTATAGTGGGCTAAAAATCGGGGCAAAAAACAGACAAAAATACCCCTTCAGGTCGACTATGCGTTCGCGTCTCTAAACCCTAGTTTCCAGGTAGTCACCGCATTGTTGATCTGCGGTTCGCATTGTTGATTTGCGGTTCGCATTATTGATCTGCGGTTCGCATTGTTGATATGCGACCGCAGATTTTCATCGCATTCTTGATGCAGCATCAGGTACTAGGGATTCTGTGGTTAACTCTGCGGCTCGCATGTGAGTTATGCGGTCGCATAATCGACCGCATTCTTGCTCTTGAATTTGGCCTATCTTTCTGTTGAGGTCTGCGATCCCTTGGTGCATTATGCGATTCGCATGTTAGTTTTGCGACGTCCTCTTGTCAAATATGTGATCGCATAGTGTTAATTTCCTCACTTTTTATCTCCTTTGATCTCTTTTCCATGTTCTCGAGTGTTTAATCTAAGCAATTTGGTATTAAATGCGCCAAAATTCTCCGGCACATCAAGAAGGCAAACTCGGAACAAACTGGGACGGACCGTACAAAATCACAACAGCAACTAACAAAGGGTCATTCCAACTAGAAACAATGGAGGGAAAGCTACTACCAAATAATTGGAACGTCGCTCACCTCAAATACTTCAACTTCTAAAAATGGACATCCTCCAAGTCGTACTCTTTTTCCCTCACTAGGGTTTTATCCCTAATTGGGTTTTACCAAGGAGGTTTTTAATGAGGCGGCGAAGGGGACGTCTCGAAGTTCAAGTTTGTGATTCATCGTTCTGCCTATCGACTACTCCAGGAAGAACGATGAAGGGACTAGGGTATACGAAGAACTCAAATGAATGTATTAAACAAGCATGTAATATTCGCTAATGATATGAATAAACAAATCATGCAACATTTAGCCTCGCTTGAATTACTTCACATTCGGCGAAGCTCGAACTACTCCATGCTCAGCCTCCCCGGAAGCAACATCTCAGCAAAATAAAATAGGCAACAAGAGAGCGTAAATCCGAAAACATATAGCAAAAGGTAACTGTTCCATTGCAATTAATTGGGTTACATTACTTGCTTTTTATAAAGGGCTCGAGTACGCCCTCACAAAAAAAGCAAAACAACCAAAAATTAAGTACAAAGGCTTTACGCTGCATCATCCTCATCAGCATATTCTTCGTCATACCAGGGATCAGAGGTAAGACCATCCACGGAGCCATCGTCATCATCCCCCCAGGAGTACCAGGCTCATAACCACAAGTTTCACGAGTTGCCCGTGCCTTGACACGAACGTCGGTAAGCTCATCTTCATAAACCTTCCCGGCAGCCCTCAATGACTTGTACACGTCAAGCTAAGCCTCAGCATGAACCCACATCTCATATAACTCCCGTGATACATTCAGGTCGGTGGAAGCTTGAGAAGTAGACGGTTGGGCCACTTGTTCCTTCTCGGCCTTCAGGAGGACGATCTGCTCACTTAACCTAGATAACTCCCCCTCTAAATTCCCAACCTGCTCCTCCAACCTCGCCACCTTAAGCACTGATGTCTCCGCCTCACTGGCCCGCTCAAACCTATAAATGCGCAGGGTACCCGCTAAAGCTGCTGCATCCACCACTGAGGCCATCCTGGTCCTCTCAACCAGATTCAGCTCTACGACGCTAGCACTCAATTCAGCCCTCAAGTTGGCGGCCCTTGCTTCGCTCTGTTCGAGCTCCACCTTCAAGATGCCACCCGCGCCTGGAGATATGCGTTCTCGGCCATTATCCCCTTACTCAATTCAAGCTCATCTGCCTGGGACTTCACTGTCTCCTCCAACATGTTGCATCGGCCAAGGGCCTTCATAATCTCCTCGTCATTCTCTTTCAGCTCCTTGTCTTTCTTCCTAATCTCATCACGCAACTCCCGGAATTGGCCATCCTCGCCGACACTCCTAACCACCTTCCGATACTTAGAGCGATACTCTATGTACTTAGACTCCATCCTCCTATAGTGAGTAACCCTCTCCTCCTCTCGTCGATCGCGCTCAATCTTTAGGATGAGAGTCTGGTGAGCCAAAAAAAAGAGAAGAGACAAGTCAGCCAAAGTAAAATGATGTCAACGGAACATACAAAAAATCAGAAGAGAAGAAGTGGGAACTCACCCGCAAAGCCATGCCCGATATGCCTAGAGAAAGGTCGGCGTCGTTCAGTGTCCTCAACGTCCTGTTTTCCGCCTCCGCGCACAAAGGGGCGAAAGATGGCGCACATGTTCTGTGTCAACCAAGAGGTTGTAATCCACTGGAATGACTATGTGTCGATTAGGGCCTTCCATCCTTATCTCCACACGAGTAGCCCTCTCAGTGAAAGCCCGTACCTCCTCGGGTTCGATGTCAGAACCGGAGTCAACGTCCCCTGCGGTCACCTCATCATCTCTCACCGTCGCCATGAAGAGCCACCTTTAACAGCCCGCGCGAGCTCTTCGCCACTATTAACTCTCTCGAACCTAGAAAGTCTTTCCTCCATAACGGCAGCCGTCGTAATAGCTGCCTCCACGGCTGGAGACAACTCAGGTCTCCCCTCAAGAGCCATGGATCTTTCCGACCCTTCAAATACAACAGTCTTCCCCATTTCTACACTCCGCCTCTTTCCTCGGTGATGATTCCTCGCCACGAGATGACCCTTCAGCGAGGAGGAGAACCTGCTGAGACGAGGACTCGTCTGGGACAGCAACGTCTAGAGAGGCAGGCTCCCTTACCCGCCGAGTCTGGGCCTGACCTCGTACAGACTCGACTAAAGCGAATTCCATTGCGGCCGAGGTCACTTTTTGGCGAAAAGCAAGAGTGGGGGCCTTCACCTTTTTAGAAACTCGCTGACCTGACACCAACGGGAAGTCAAGTAAAAAAAAAAGATAAAGAACAAAACCAAGCCGGAGAATAAGAATACTTACGAGACGAGGTCCTAGGCCCGTAGCGCTTATGAAAGAATGCCTAATCGCTAATTCCCATGGTATGGGGAAACACGCGAGTTACCCAATCTTCAACATCTAAGACAAGAGAAGGAGAACGCCTCGCAGTTGAAAGCAAGGAAATAGTGAGCGGGTCAAAGACCGAAAATAAAAAACGAAGAAAGAATAGTGAATGGTACGAGGAGATACTTACGACTGTAATCCCACTTCTCGGGAATCCCAGTCGGGTTTGCCACTACATGATCGGTTCTGACGAAGAAATATTTGCGCCAGAATAGCCGACTTGCTTTATCATCCATCCCAGCCACCAATCCCTTCATTCCACGATGCCATAAATGAATCAGAGTGCCTCTAAAGAAGGTAGGCGAGAACAGGTGCAGCAAATGGCAGAGGTCAACCTTGCAACCGACTAGTTCCGCGTATTTAGCCAGCATCAGGAAGACCTTATATAAGTAGGGAAAGAGTTGTGCCGGGAAAATGCCATAGAAGCGACAGAACTCCTCAGCTAACCGAGGGAGAGGAAGGGTATAACCGATCACGAATGGATAAGCGTAAAAAGCACAAAACCCCAGCCGAGAACCTGAACTATATCGCCCTCAGCCGGGACGATTTCGACATGAGGAGGGATGCGATATTTAGACTGCATGTTAGCCAACTCAGCTAGTCCCTACTCAGAAAGCTCAGGTACAGGAGCGGGAGCAGGTTCTTTAGGAAAATCATTCCTAACCGTAGGATTTTTAGGAATCACCTCGTCAACGTTGAGGAAGTTGTCATCTCCTCCGACTAAGGGCTCCTCACCAATAGGAATAAAGGCCACCGATAAAGGAGTGGCATAGGAAACTTCATCATGACTATGAGGGGAAGTCGACATACCGACAATGTAATGTATACACGACGAGATAAGAGAAAGGGCTAGTGATTGGGAAAGAAACTGGAAATCGAAGGTGAAGAAACTGCAAGAAATAGAGGAGAAGCTCACAAAGAGAATGTGTGCCTGAGAAGGAGGAAATGGTGAAAGTTTCAAATGAGAAACCCTTCTCCTATATTTATAGGGTTGTGTGGCGTCAAAATCGAGGCCAACAAGCCATCAAATGGCACCAATAGTGCAAGCTCTGCATTGGGAAGACGCATAATGATGACGCGCGTGCCAATGACGACATCCAATGTCACCTACACCAACCACAGCCTCTTTGGAAACCAATAGCCCGACTTCGACCGACCCAACCGCAACGACCAAATTTCTCTCATAACGAATACGATAAAATCCGCTCATCGAGGACGTTGGAGACCACACCCTCAACAAGCAGAGTGACTAACTGTATTGGTCAAAATTTGGATTGGACTTGATAGCCTTATTGGTCGTGGTCGAAGTCTAAGCCGATTACGATTCAGTGACGAAGAGTCCCTCTCAAGAGAAGCTAATGCCGAGGTCGGGAAGAGATTATTAGAAAGCAACGACGAGATGAGTTTAGGGTAGGGAGGAAGAATATTCCACTAGAATATTCCTTTGCTTGTACTTTTTTAGGGTTTCTAAAGAATATTCCCTATATATAGGAAGAGAAAAAGAACAAAAACGGATCTTAAATCTTCTGAGAGAAACACATTTGTAAAGTTGGCTACAGAGAATATACAAAGCTTGTTTTTTCCATTGCCTCTTTAGTTCGAGAATACCTTTTCGTTGACAAGATCCAAGAATCTTGTGTTCATTCATGTTTTATATTATCCACGTTGCTGACAGGGGAAGATTGGCCAAGTCACTGAATATTTGAGTGATATATTCCCCTTTATTACACCTACTGCCATTGCATGCATTTATTTCATATATCTCTCGGAACAATCATTGGTAATCATTGTATACGATCGGCTTTTACTTACTATTATGACGCAAGGTTTAATCTCGCTTACCCATCAAACCTCATGATCTAGTGGTTATTAAATTTAACAAGGAATCACCCCTTATCTTTTTTATCAATTCGTTTAAAGAAACGGTTAATACTTTTTTTTGACAAAATAGTTCTCTCGTATTTTTTTTTTGTTGAAATACAAACCTGGGACAGTATGATTCGGATTATGACCTCTTAATAATAAAATTATTCTATTGAGAACATGGAGAAATTTGCATAGATAGTCCTTTACGGGAGTTATGAGTTTGTGTCATATTAGAGGTAGTGATTATTTTCGACGCCATAGGAGGAGGAATTAAGGGGAAGCAAAAAGTAGGATGATGTTGTTGTTATTTATTCTCCGTTCTTTTGAATAAGAAAACCTTTTGGTAGGGATTAAAAAATTGGTGAATGGAAAATGGAGGGATGAAAGTGAAGGAAAAAAGTGAGCGCTCTTTTACTTTGGAAAGAGCAAGTGTCCCTCATTTGTGGTGGAAAGTAAAGTGAATGTGTTTATATTGAGAAAGCACTTCCCTTGGTGTTACATGGGTTGCAAAGAAAGTAAGACTCACGTTGTCGCCCCCGCCGACCCGGTCCGATTATTTTCTGAATTATTTTAAATATAATTTTTCGAAATATTTTAAATGGGAATCGTTCCCACCTGTTCCAACAGTTATGGTTGTTTCTGAAAGATTGCAAACTTTTCAAAAACAGTGCAAAAAAATGACTATAAATATGTCTTGATCCCAGAATCTTTCCTTACGAAAATTTTCTGAACTTCTTCTCTTTCTTATGCACAATTAAATTCCAGTGTGCTTTACACCCTTCAAGTGGTTCGTGTTTCACTGGTATTTTTGGTACCGATATTCTGGTAAGTTAAATCGTTCTATCATGGAAGGAGAATATTCCAATAACTCGGGTACTTGAGGAGAATAATTTTCTCAAAGGCACATTATACATTCAATGGGCTCGATTTTATTCCGAAATGTATCTACTGATTCTGGTTTCTGATAATCTCTAGTTTAATTTCTGCCTTATTTCCGTCTTTCTTCTTTCTGTTTTATGTAACAGAGATTTACTGTTTCGTAATATTATAGTATAGTATTAAAGATTACTAACATATGTTTGTTCATATAGAACAGGATGATCACAGTCTCTTTCGCCTACAGTGCCGTTACAACAGCAGGTCATCGGGAGTGAAGTAAACTTGGCCACTGATGTAGCATTGTGCACTTAAAAAGTTAAAACCCCTCTATTAAAAGGTACTCTTTCTCTACACGGTGGATCCTTAGGTTCTTTTTGCTACTCGGTCAAATGCTCAAATAATTTAGAATTCGTTTCACTTGTTAGGACAGGTTGAAAAATAAATGTACCAAGCAATAAGTTGAAAATGAAGTTATACTTAAAACACAAATTATGAAATTTTGTCTCAGCATGAAAAGTAAAAAGGATAATATTTCAGCATATTACATAATGCGAAGGTGTTTTAATTTCTATATATGTGGATTTAGATAGTTATCTCGACCTTTGGATAAGATCAAGTATACGAGTATTTAGTATTTATAGGGACAAGGCACATAGCATCTGGCAATAAAAAGTCTTGGCCAAACCAATGTCAACTTGTAAACCTTAATACTAATCTTCCTTTTTGAAAATTCTTCAATAACTCCAAAATATACAGACATGGCCATCTTACCAATTCCTTTGAAGGACTTCTTAAACCAGTCCTTGAAACTGTATTTCCTTCTTGTAAAATGGTAGCTACTGAGAAATGCCCTTCTAGCCTGCCAATATTCATAATCTCCAATATTATAGTACACTCCATTCATGGACCTAAAGCTTTCACTCTTTAAAACATCACAAGGGAAGATTGGACAGACTCTTGTACTATGGATTGCACTGCAACTGTTCGTCCAAGCCATAGTGGAGTATTCTCTGTGTGTGTTGATCTGTTTGTATTTTGTAGTTTATTTATATGGGTAAAGCTTACAACATCATGTGAAAGTTTCTTGAGTAGTTGAACAAAGCTAGCTAGTTGTTGTATACTAGGTTTGGTAGCTTTTGTTGTACCCATCAATTGTCCACCAATAACATGGAGTTTAGACTAATAACCACTTACTAAGTTGAACTTAGTGTCAAAGCTCATTTTCTTAAGGTAAAAGATTCTATATACTATTAGGTTATTTACTTCTTGATTTGTTGACCATATATGAATAAGAATTTATGCGCACACGTAAAAGGAAAAAGATTAACTAATGCGCATGCAAATTATGATTCCATTATTACGCAAGATAACATGTTATAAATGAAACTACATAGATCAACTTACTAAATAAATTAGTTTTAGTTTAAGTAGTAAGTGTTGTAGATACAAAATTAATGGAGAGGCAAAACGTTCGAGTTGAGTGATTTTGGTCCACAGACCATTTAGCAAAATCTTAGCTCTTTCCATTCTTGTTATTTCCTATAATATTCATGACCCAGGCTCCAGATTGGTTCGTTGTGAAATTGATAAACTACATACTAACTTAAAGAAAACGATCATTCCGTTTAATGAGTCCCAAATTTCCAAGAACTGATATCATATTCCAGTGCCAATGGTAGGACGCAAATCTGCCCTTAAACATATGTTGCATATCACCAACAAAACAAAGGCCACATTGAGAAAGAAACTGAACAGAGCCATTTCAATTATCCAGCTCACATCAAATGCAACTGATTTTAACTCTTTATTTCAAAAGTTCAAAACGACATACAGTTACTTCCACGGCTTTTGATTGAGAAAACCATGTTTCCACAATCATCGTCAGTGATGACCACCACCACCATCGCCGCCTTCTTTTTTCTTTTGTGAAGCAGCTCTTAACTGGCGCTGCTCCTCTTTGTAAATTCGGTTCCTACGTTGATACTGCAGTAAAGGAAACAATCCTGTAACTAAGAAGTATAGTGAAAAGTACCAGAAGTTGTTACAAATATACTTAACTCATCATTTTCTAAGTGTTTTTGAGCTAGAAAATTCCGGCTTTCGCCACATCAAGAAAGAAAAAAGGATTAATACAATTCTTTATTACTTCAAAAAAAAGGATTAAAAAAGGAGCCAGTAATTTACAGTTACGAGCAAGAGGAAAGCGAAGAGAGATGAATATATATCCTTTAATTTTAATAAGTGGGAGATAACCATATCACTTCTTCTCGTTATCCTGTGTGACTAGGCAGGCTGGGCCGTAACTGAGTTCAGAGAAAACTACACTGTTTAAAACATTGACAGCCGCCAGCAGTAAAGAGTTCTCAGAGTCTCTTTCTGAAAATTAACTAGCGTAGGGTACTGACACACCACTTATGCTGTTTGATCAAGAAACTTACTAGCTCATGCACCTCCCAAGGTTTCAACTTCTCCTGATCTTGATTCGCTACATATATCAAAGAATCTAAGCTCTGTACTTTGCTTTATTGTTTGATCTACCATAAAATACAGCTTAACATAAAAGTAAAAAGGAATAGAATTACTTTCATTTAGGAAAACTTAGGGATTTCCTGAATCTACAACTGGAAGCAGAAAGATTAAAGGGCTGGCTTGGGGCTTATTTTTTTGTTAAATCAGAAGGAAAAATCAATCATCAAATTAAATAAGTTCTAATAGCATGCACGGTTAACACTGAAGAACATTATGAGAGATGAGAAGCAATGTCCTGGACATGAACACATTAACTTTTAACATATACAGGACAGTAGACTAGTATACTAGGAATCTGGAAATCTAAGTAGACTTAAGAGCTGCAAAGGATCCAAAGAAACTGAAAGAAGGTTGACCTACAACACACGAAGAGTGAAGCTAAACTAACATATTGGAGTTTGACATGCGCCAGTAGATTAGTAGAGGACTAGGGAGCACAGACACGATACCTAATTTGACATATTGGAGTCAGACACTAGAACTCTAGAAGTCACCAACACACCTCGGAAAATGACTGACACATTCGTTTCTTTATATATTTTATGCTTTCAACATGCATGTGCTATTCTTGGACACCAAATGGACACTTTGCCTTCCAAATTCAACCTAATTGAAAGGAACATAGACAGATAGCAATGCATAAAAATTTCCCCAAAAATAATTTTCAAAATGCCACGATATGTAAGCCCATATATGTGGAGGGTTCGCTACTTGCAGTTGCATAATCTGATTCAAAATGCAAGTGCATTAGTACCAGAAACATCTTAACTAGTCAAAAGAAGAGGACTCTGCAAAAATCATGTCTCCGAATGCCAAAGACGAGAGCAGAGGAGGAAGGTACAAACAGGGAAAAAGATGTCACTTTCAGTTGAGCAGAATCATGACCGTTGAGATTATTAAATAATTTTATCACATTTCCTTATCCAGAAAATAGTTAAATAAGTCCATCGCACTCTTTTCCCTTTTCTGTTCTTTTGGGGATGGGGGTTTCATGAGATGCAAAAGTTTTTCCACATACGATTGCTTAAGGCTCAGGGATTAACAAATATTGACCTTGAGCACAGATATTGTAATCTATTTGGCACCATTAAAAGAATAAGGTACCTTCCCCATCCAATTAGTGCAATTGAGTCTAAGAAAGCATAGTTTCCTTGATGAAGATAATCACTTCCAGTAGCTAAACTTGGAAAAGTGCTTCCACCACTTTATTCACTTATCAACATATTAGATACTTAAGCTTGTCTTAATACAATTAGTAGATGAGCTGCAGAGTCTGAAATATGTACTTCCAGCATGGAAAATGGAAGGAGGGTTTGCTGCTTTATCGGACATCTATAAACAGTTGAAGCTTCTTTCCTATTAATTCCACCAATTCCTAATCTTTCTCAATCAATTAAGGAGGCTTATACATCTCCGCAGGATCATAAAACACCTAGCCTCAAACGCGCAACTTATGAAAAAAATAAGGGGTGTAGCTTGAGGTACTCTCAAGAGACAAAACAGCAATGATTCCAAGGAGAAGACAAAAATGCAGAGAGCGGCCAGGATATGAGTTAATGAAAGAGCCATAATGAGAAAAGAGGAGACAATAGCCGAATAAATCAAGAATAAATTCTTTCGGGGACTCAAACAATTAGCTTGTGTCATTGTGTATAATCTTTTCTACAGATAAAGGACAGAAGGTGATGCAAACAAATGCTTTACTACGGAGGTTCCAGTTTAGTCCTTGTAAATCAGCTACCCCCAATTAGACCATTTCCAACTCATAGAACTAGAAGTGCCTTTGCATTCATGCCTTCTCTAACAAATCAGTCAAGAGAGCCTAAATAAGACTAATCAAAGAGGTGTGTCCATGTATAAATAGACAAAAAAAGGAAATCTGCAACTCTTTTACAAAGAATGAGAGACACACCAATAGTCTAAAGAACTCTTGTCAAAGTCATTAAAGTAGATCAATCAATCAGACAACTAAACCTCAATTACAAACTAGATGGACCGGCAATACAAATCCTTCATATATGCTCTGTTCGTGCCAATTTCATTTCAACACTAGCGAGTAATTCGGCTTTAGACAAGTCGGAGGTTATTTACATCTCGCACTTATCTCTGTCCGAACCTAATGTAGATGTTACACCAATCAACTAACTTTAATCCCACCTGGTTCATATCACTTGTATGGATCCTTTACTTCCATTCTATTCTATTTTTAGCAAAATTTGTATAGGTTTGGTTCTACGAATTTGTAGATCTTTTAAGATAATTTTCCACCATGTGATTTTAGGCCTATCGCATCTCATTTTAACACCCTTGTGGTGCAATTGGACTAATGTATTTGAAGATCTACGGTATGCATGGAAAAACCATACCAGCAATTTTTTCTCATTTTATGTCTCTGTGTGCTACTTGATCTATCTTTAGTGTGTCCTTTTTTAATCCAGTTTTGTATGATCGCATATCCATCTTAACATCTACATTTCTATGTTACTTAGATTGTTAATTGTTGAGACTTAGAGGCTCAACATTATCTTTTGAGAAAGGACTTAAAGTTACAACATCACTACCATATATGATATAATATTGTTGGTCTCACAACCATTCTATAAAAGATAATATCTTCCTATAACATAGCAATCATGTAGCACCTCCTCCACTACAACCATCCTATTTTAATTATGTGTTACGTCTTCATCGATCATGTCATTTTCATGTAAGACTGGACTCAAATAACCGAATTTTTTTCATTCAGGAACCACAGTCTTGTCCAACCCCACTTTACTTTTGTTCTTATGGGAGCTATACTTATAGTTTTGTTAGCATCTATTGTGTTTTACTTCTACAAATCTTGCTTTTCAGAGTACTTTTCCATTGTTCTTACTATTAATTAACACTTTCACTTGCTTTGTCATTAACAAAATGTCATCTGCCAGTAGCATGCATTATGGAACCTCGTCTTGTATACTATTAGCTTAACTCATTCATAACTAGAGTAAACAAGTAAAATCTCAAGATCGATCTCTAGTGTAAAACATGGTTATGGAGAACTCCTTTGTATCTCCTCCTACAGTTCTCACACTTGGGACTGCTCCCTCATACATATCCTTTATGCATTCATTTATTAGATATCCCAAGCACCCCAATTCAGCTTAAAACCACATGCCATCTAATGTTGTTGGAGGAAATGACAAAATTCATACTTCGATACGATACAAAGCTGAGAATATTTTATCGGAAATCAAATTCTACATATCAAGTTTATATCAAGTTTATAACATATCAAGTTTCTAAAACCCTATCTTTCCTCATTTTGTCTATGAGTACCACTTAAACTATCTTTCTAATGTGTCGTTTCTAATGTTGACCAACTTTGTAACAGCACATCAATTTACCATATGCGGAAAAGTCATCTAGGTAAGATTGCGTACTTAAGACCTAACGTGGTCCAGTGCTTCTCTGGACCTCGCATATAGCGGAGGCTTAGTACATCAGGCTACCATTTTATATCTATCTTACCATATATGATGTAATATTTTTGGTCCCACGATCATTCTATAGAAGTATCCCTTGACCTTGTTAGGTGTCCTTTATCATATAGCAATCATGTAGCATCTCCTACTCTTTAACCGTCCCATTTTCACTATATGTCCTACATATTCATCTATCATGTCATTCTTATGTAAGACTAGACACAAACATCTGATTGTTTGCACTTAGGAATCACAATCTCGTCTAATCCCACTATACTTTTGTTCTTCTTATGGAGGTTGAACTTTCAGTGTTGCCTACATATATTCTTAAATTATATATTACTTCTACAAACCTAATTTCCAGACTGCTTCTCCATCGTTTTCGCTATTAATTAAATCAGTCACTTGCTTCATCAATTAATGAAATGTCATATGAAAATAGATAGAACCTGATCTTGTATACTATTAGCTAACTCATCCACAATGACTAGAGCAAACAAGTAAGATGTCAAGACAGATTTCTGGCAGAAACACACGGTTATGCATAACTCCTGTATCTCATCCTGCAGTTCGCACTCTGGTAACCGCTCCTTCATACATATCATATACGGCATTTATTAATGTATTTGATATCTCAAGCACTTTGTCGGAGGAAATGACAAAATCCACACTTTGATGAGATTCAAACTCTATCGGATATTTAGGCACCAATTCAGCTTATAAAATTTCAAAATTCTAAAACCCTAACTATCCTAAAAACAGCACAGGAAGAATTAAATCTTCAGGACTAGAGAGATTTAAGCAAAGGCGGAAGTACCTAAGAGATCGGACTCAAAACAAAAAAATAAAAAAGGAACAAATGGAAATGTACCTCTTTAGAATGATGAAGGCACTCGAAGTAGTCTTCTCTAAGAAGGGAACAATCTTTGGGTTCCCTGCATCGAGACATACACTCACTGAAGTCCATCCAGAAATCATAGCATCGGCCTTTGTTCCCTGTTATTCCCCATCCTGACGCCATTAGAGCAAACGCTTGTTCCTCTGAACTTTGAAGGTTCTGCTATGGTAATTGCGAATTTGCGATCAGAATCGAATGTTCTTAAGGGCTAATGTTGGGAGTAGTTGATGTACGGAGCGGATCTACATTTGGGCCAACACCCGGGCCCAAACTGTTGCCCATCTCAGGCATTTTCTTGTGGAAAAAATAAATTAATATAATAAGGTATTTTTTTGACAGCTTGTTTTAATGTTTGTCACATGTTATATTGTATCATATTGTTACTTTAAATACAATATTTATTTTGATTATTACTTAAGTTTTGTCGCATCATATTGTTAAATCCGTTGTTATGTAACGACGAAAAGTGTCACTTTATGAAACAACTAATTTGGTGTGTTCATGTCGTTACCTTTTCTTTCTTATCTTGTCCTTCTTTATTATTAAATAATTCTATTTTTTTCATTTATCCTATCTTTTTATATATTAATTCTACCTCGTATTTTACCCTTTTTAAATATATTGCAAGCTTATTTTTTATATTGTTGGTGCATAACATCATGAGAAACAACGGCAAGCACAATCTATCCAAACGTTGTATACATCAAAACGTTACAATACAATACTATACCATACATTATGAAACACAAATAATAAAAAAATTCTTAAACAGTATACGTTAAGTCAAATTATGTTACATAAATTAAAACAAATAGCGTAATTTATTTCGTAACTGCTATCTGAGCTGAATGAGCAGGTCGTCGCCTTAAGGGTCGAGAAGGAGTAACGGCAGGCCCAACCCTCTACTTCTCATACTTCTACCGATCCTAATGTGTCACGGGAGTTGTACGAGATGTGGGTTCACGATGAGGCCCAACTTAACGTATATAGGTCTTTAAAGGCGGCCAGAAAAATTTTCGAGGCGGAGTTTGAGGGTGTTCGTGTCAAGGCACATGCAGCTCGTGAAGCTTGCGGTTACCACCCTGGTACGCCCAACGGGGATGATGAAGACGCCTTGGATGGGCTTGCCTCCGACACTTGGTATGATGATGAGTATGCCAATGATGTTGTGGGGATGATGCGATGTGAAGCCTTTATACTTGTTTTTTTTTTTCCTGTTTTTGTGGGGGCATCTCTCAAGCCCTTTGTAAAATGTATTGGAGTTGAACAATTGAAATGGAACGATTGTCTTTTTGCCGTGTATTTTCGGATTTTCTCTTTCCCTTTTTCCTCTCTCGTTGGCGTTCTCTTGTGAGAAAGTCCTACTTTTCGGCTGTTTGCATGTAGGGTTGATTTTGGGCAAAGTTGAATATAGACCGATTTAAGGTCAAATATAAGTTAGCTCGAATAAGGTTGAGTTTTGATTGATTCGATCGAGGTCGAATGTAAAATAATTCAAGCTAGGTCGAATGTAAAATAATTCGAGCGAGGTTGAATGTAAAATAATTCGAGCGAGGTCGAATGTAAACTAATTCGAGCCAGGTCAAATGTAAATAATTCAAGCGAGGTTGAATGTTAAATAATTTGAGTGGTGTCGAAGGTTAATTCGAGCGAGGTTGAATGTAGAATAATTTGAGTGACGTCGAATGTTAAATAATTCGAGCAGTGTCGAATGTAAGTTGATTCGAGCGAGGTCGAATGTTAAATAATTCGAGCGAGGTCGAATGTATAATAACTCGAGTGACGTCGAATGTTAAATAATTAGAGCAGTTTCGAATGTAAGTTGATTCGAGCGAGGTCGAATGTGTATTCTCTGCATTGGTGTGATGTGCAAATTTGACGGAGTTGTGTAAGAATGTCGCATACTGCTTTGTTTATGCATTCATTGGAGAATATTACATGTTCCTGTTTGTCCTATACATACATTTGAGAAGTCCCAGTCTATCTAGTCCCTTCATTTCTCGTCCTGGAGGAGTAGTCGATAGGCAGGGCGATGAATTCAACACTTAAATTTCGAGACACCCTCTTCGTTGCCTCATTAAAAACCTCCCCGATAAAACCCAATTATGACAAAACTCGGGTGAGGGAAAAAGAGTACGACTTGGAGGACGTCTATTTTCAGAAGTTGAAGTATTTGAGGTGGGCGATGTTCCAATTGTTTGGTAGTACATTTCCCTCCATTGTTTCTAGTTGGAATGATCCTTTATTTGTTGTCGTTGTGATTTTGTATGGCCCGTCCCAGTTGGTTCCTAGTTTACCTTCTCTAGGGTTTTTTCTCTCCTGTGTTTTGGCTTTGAGTACATAATCCCCGACCTTGAGTGGTCTTACTTTGGACTTTTTGTTGTAGTACCGTTCTGCTTGCTGTTTTTGAGCTATCATTCTTATGTAAGACATGTCTCTTCGCTTGTCTGCTTCGTCGAGGTCTTGCTTTCTATTCTCGTCGTTGCTTGGTCCACTCTCATTGGAGTATCTCAAACTTGGTTCTCCGACCTCGACTAGTATCACTGCGTCATTCCCATAGACTAGTGAATATGGCGTTTCTCCTGTGCTCGTTTTTGGCGTGGTGCGGTATGCCCATAGCACTTCTGGTAGTAGTTCCGACCATAGTCCCTTGGCGTCTTCGAGCTTCTTTTTCATGATGTTCAGTATTATTTTCTTGCAGGATTCATCTTGGATGTTTCCTGCAGGATGGTATGGCGTGAAGAGTATTCGCTTGATGCGCCATTTCTCAAAGAATTCGGCGGTCTTTTTCCCGGTGAACTGGAGTCTGTTGTCACAACTGATCTATTTGGGGATGCCGAAACGGCATATGATGTTCCTCCATATGAATGTGATAACTTCCTGTTCGCGTATTTGGGCGAATGCACCTG
Organism: Nicotiana knightiana; assembly: GCA_005239525.1. Classification (NCBI taxonomy): domain Eukaryota; kingdom Viridiplantae; phylum Streptophyta; class Magnoliopsida; order Solanales; family Solanaceae; genus Nicotiana; species Nicotiana knightiana. The sequence continues at coordinate 34,899 of ML440075.1, forward strand.
CTTCTACCCATTTAGAAAAGTAGTCAATTAAAACCAAAAGAAATCGTAGATTACCTCGTCCCACTGGAAGTGGTCCAACGATGTCCATTCCTCATTTGATGAACGGACATGGCGATGTGATTGAGTGGAGGTGCTCTCCCACTTGGTGTATCATTGGAGCATATTTCTGACACTGCTCACACTTCTTAATGAAGTCGGCGGCTTTTGTTTTCATGGTGGGCCAGTAGTAGTCTGCTCGTATGAGGCATCAAACGAGGGCTCGGTTGCTAGTATGGGCTCCACAGTGGCCTTCGTGTACTTTCTCGAGGACGCGCATGGTTTGGTTTGGCCCTAGGAATTTCGCCAATGATCCGCCAAACGTTCTTTTGTATAAGTCGTGGTTGATGATATTGTATTTGGCCGCTTGCATTCGAAGATACTTGGATTCTTTTTTGTCTGATGGGATCACTCTCTCCTGCAAATATGATATAATACGGTTGTGCAGTCCCAAGTTAAGTTTACAGAGTGTACCTCAATTTGGTCTATTGACGAATGGAGGAGGGTAACCACGTTTTCCTTTCCTTTTATATTCTTGGTGGCTGCTGCTAATTTGGCAAGGCCGACTGCCCCAATGTTTTGTTCTCGAGGTATCTGGTCGAGTTGACATTCGTCGAACTCCGGCAGCAGCTTATGAATTTTTGCCTGGTACTTTTGCAGCCTCTTTTCTTTGATTTGGAAAGTCCTTGTGACTTGGTTGACAATAAGTTGTGAGTCACATTGGAGGATGACACGTCGTGCTCCATATTTGAGGGCTAGTCTTAGTCCTGCAATTACGGCCTCGTACTCGGCCTCATTGTTAGTCATATCGGGGCACCGTATGGACTGGCAGATGACTTCGCCTGTTGGGACCTCGAGTATGAGTCCCAGTCCAGATCCTGACGCATTGGAGGCACCGTCGGTGTATAGGACCCATAGGTTGGGTAACTTGGGAGAGGTACGAGAGCTTCCTGCTCGACCTCAGGCATTATTTTGGCACTGAAATCGGCTACGAAGTCGGTGAATACTTTCGACTTTATCATTGTTCGCAGGTGATATGTTATATCGTGCTCGCGTAAATCGATGGTCCACTTGGACAATCTCCCCGACATCTCGGGTTTATGTAAAATGCTTCTTAGGGGAAGGTCGTGACCACCGAGATGGGATGGCATTGAAAATATGGTCTAAGCTTTCATGAAGCTATGACCAATGCCAGGGCCAACTTCTCGAGGTGGGGATACCTCGTTTCGGCATCGACCAGGGTTTTGCTAATGTAATAGATTGGAGATTGCATACATTTGTTTTCACGGACCAGCACTGCACTTACTGCGACCTCTGATACGGCCAAGTATATCAAGATACGCTCGTCGGGTTCTGCTTTGGCGAGTAGCGGGGGTGAGTACAAGTATTCCTTTAGTTCTCTTACAGCCTCGATGCATTCTAAATTCCACTGGAGTTCGTTGTCCTTTTTTAGCACGTTAAAGAATTTGTGGCATCTGTTAGAGGATCGTAAGATGAACCTCGACAAGGCAGCTATACGGCTAGTCAGTTTCTGTACCTGTTTCTTACTGGTTAATATTTCAGGTATTCCCTTAATGGATTTGATCTGGTCGGGGTTGACCTCGATGCCTCTTTGCGACACCAAAAAATCGAGGAACTTCCCAGAGGTCACACCGAAGGCACACTTTTTGGGGTTTAGATTCATGTCGTATCGCCTTAGTATATCGAAGGCTTCATTCAGATAGTCAATGTGATCTTCCTTTCTTTTTGATTTGACCAACATATCGTCCATATAAACCTCCATTGTTTTACCGAGTTGATACTTGAACATCTTGGTGACCAGTCTTTGATAGGTCGCCCCTACGTTCTTCAACTCGAACGACATGACTCTGTAGTAGTACGTCCCCTGGTGGGTAATGAACGTGGTCTTTTCCTGATCCTACTCTTCCATGAGGATTTGGTTGTAACCTGAGTAGGCGTCTAAGAAACTTAACAACTCGTGTCCCGCTGTTGCGTCGATGAGTTGATCGGTGTGAGGCAACAGAAAGGAGTCTTCTGGGCAGGCTTTGTTTAGGTCCATGAAATCCATGCACATGCGCCATTTCCCATTTTTCTTCTTCGCCATGACCACGTTGGCGACCCATTCGGGGTATTTCGACTCTCGGATAGAGCCGTTGGCGAGTAATTTTTTCACCTCATCGCGAACGGCCTCATTGATTGCGGCGTTGAATTTTCTTCTTATTTTTCACACCGGCATGTAGAGTGGATCGATGTTCAGCTTGTGCGTGGCAATGTCTTTCGGGATACCTTGCATATTTGCATCGGAGAAAGCAAACAGATCGGCATTTTCAATTAAAAATTTATGAAATTTACCTGGGTTTGAGAGTTTATGGCCGATGTAAGCCTTTTTGATGTGGTCGCTGCTGTCTAGTTGGATGGGGTCGAGGTCTTCTACCGTCGACCCTGTGGATTCTACGACGTCGGGGTCCTTGATGACGTTTTTTTGCTCTTCGAGTTCAAGACCCGACTATGGTAATTGCTATGCTCCTGAGCTTACTCCCTTTAATTGTTGAGTGTATGCACAATCTTGGGCGATGCAGTAGCATTCTTGGGTTGTGCGCTATTCATCGCGGATGCTGAATATCCCCCATATAGTAGGGAACTTGATTACTTGATATAAGCTGGACGTGATGGCTTGCATGGCGTGTATCCAAGGTCGCCCTATACTAACGTTGTAGGTTGTATCCTGGTTCATGACATAGAATGTTGTTTCTAGGGTGACGCCCCCGGCTAGAACGTGCAGCGTTATCTCTCTTGAGGTTCTCTCAACTGCATTGTTAAAACCTGTTAGTGTTATGCAACATGGTATTATCTTGTCCTCGAGTCTCATTTGTGTGAGAACTCAGGGATGAATAATACATGCGCTGCTCCCGTTGTCTACCATTATTATTTTTACATCAGTATCTGAAATACGTAAAGTAATGACAAGAGCATCGGAGTGAGGAAAGGTCAAACCATGGGTATCTGACTTATCAAAGATGATATTGTCTTCGAGGTCATCATACCGTTTATGGGTGATTGACCGCTTCAGTTTGTGTGTGGTGGTGAATTTTACGTGGTTGATTGCTGCTTCGTCGCCTCCGCCGATGATCATTTGGATGGTGCGGGTGGGGGAGGGCGGCTTTGGAGGGACTTGGTGTTGTTCTCGTCCTCGGCCAAAATTGGCTCTTCCTCGGTCGCTCGTCAGCTCCCTTATATGTCCCTGGTGGAGCATGTTCACTACCTCTTTTCGTAGGCTTATGCAATCCGCAGTATTATGGCCCCGTTCCTGGTGGAACTCACAGTAGGCATTCGACTTTCTGGAATTGAAGTCGGACTTCATCTTTTGCGGCCACTTCACCTTAGGGATGAGCTTCTCTAGTGCGTACACTATTTGTGAAAGGGAAACACAAAAATTGTGAGCAGATAAGAGTGGAGGCATACCTCTTTCGTTCCGGTGAGTCCTAGTGTGTGGCATGGACGACCCTTCTGTTTGGTGAGGAGGTAGTGGGGTGGCCGTTCTGACATATGATTGGTGCCTTCCTCAATTGAGGCGTGGGCCTGAATGATCTCTTCGGCTATCGTTACAGAGGTCTTTCCTTGACTCCGTTTGGACTAATGTTAGTCGTTGAGTTGGACCATTAAAGTCGTCCTCTTCGCTCTCACCTCGGCACAATAGACGTTGTGAATTTCTTCCCAGGTGGTGGGAGGGTATTTCATGAGCCTGCTTAACAACTTTCTGGTCGCCCTCGACTCGTTCCTATTCAACCCATTTTGGAAGGCTGCCACTGCCATCCCTTCTGATACATTTGGCAATCTCATTCTAACTCTGTTGAATCGGGCGAGGAAGTCCCTGAGTCCCTCGTCAGGCGGCTGTCTGACGACGAATAAGTCATTCACCCTGGCCAATGCTTTCTTAGCCCCGGCATGGAGGTGACAAACTTGTTGGCCATTTCCTCGAGCGTGCTGGTAATTGTGAGTACCATGTTAAGGCTCTCCTGTAAGGGTTTCTCCGAACTTCTTCAGCAACACTGATGGTACCTGCTCTTTTGAGAGGTTGTTGCCTTTTAATGTTGTGACGTAATGATGATATGGTCTTCGGGGTCTGTTGTGCCATCATATATCTTCAAATATGGTGGAATTTTGAATGTCTTGGGTATGGCATGTGAGGCTGCCTCCTCACTGTACGGTTGTTCAACGAACCGACCGACGTCCTGTTTTGGTAGAAGTTTTATGGCACCCGATATCTTATCAACCCTTTCTTGGTGCTCCCTCATTTGGTCGCAGAACGCTTTATTCTCGTTCTCAATTTCTTCCATTTCTTCAGAATGGCCGCAAGTGCGCCATTGCCTGCATCAACAGTGGTATGAGTATTACCTGTTAGGAAATGAGCGGGTTGCTAGTTGACGGTTGTTGTGGTATCCGCTCGTGCAACGCTCCTACTCGACCCTTGAGCGGGTTTGTCGAGTATGTTTTTTATGGTACTTGTCAACCACACCTCCAGTAATTTTTTCATTGCTGGTGGCGCTTCCTCAGTTGTGGACATGGAGGCTCCCCTTTCGCGTGAAGCGGTTACACTCCCATGAGGGGGAGGTGAATCACTTCGCATGTGTGTGGCACTTGCCGTCACATTCTCCTCGTCTTCTCTGTCAACCTCGTCGATGGAGTTTAGGAGGTTGGCAATGACATCCACTACTGCTTTCAGTCTTTCGTCTTCTTTTCCTGCCATTGTTAGTTCGTGCAAACGGAAAAAAAAGATGGATGTTGTTGTTTTTTTTAGATCTAGAAGAAACTAAAATATTAACTAGAAATACCCCACATACAACGTCAAATTTTTTTACCAAAAAAGTGTTAAACCTTTTCTTAAAACGAACTAATGAGAAAATAGAGGGTGAATCCTAGTTAAATATAATAACCACTAGATCTAACGTTTAGATGTATTAATGATGTAGGGCTGAATCCAATGATGTTGTATACCGACTACAAGTGCTCAATAATTGTCAATGAATATGGTGATGAAATCATGCAATAAATGTAGATAATGACAATAAATGTAATAAGGAGGAATTTATCACCCAAATGTTAGACGACTTGGATGATTCTCCTTCCTGACGACAATGTAGGATAATAGAAAATAAAAATGGACAAGGAATCTTTGGATCTTGTGAATAAAAAGTGTATATCGAACAATGTAATCAGTGGACAAGACAAGATTTTGTATATTCTTTGTAGTCAACCCTTTACCATGTGTTCTTATCAGAAAAGTGAAGGTCCCTTTTTGTTCTTTATCTCTTCCTATTTATAGGAAATATTCCTAAGAAAACCTAAAAGGTACAACTGAAGGAATATCCAACGAAATATTCCTTTTCTCTATTCTAAAATTTATTCTAACTGTTGCTTTCATACGTTCTCTACTCGACCTTGGCGCTTATCCTTCTTTAGGTGACTCTTCGCCATTGAGCCATGGTCGGCTTTGGCCTCGACCGCGTCCATTGGTTGTCATTAAATTCAGTCCAAATTTTGACCAATACAGTTAGTCCCTCCGCTTGTTGAGGTCGTGATCTTGGACATCTTCGAACTACACATGGGGTATCGAAGCTTATACACAATTGCTTCAGTCCGTTAGTGTCACGACCCAATCCTCCCTCCGTGAATGTCGTGACGACACCTAGTATCTAAGACTAGGTAAGCCTAACACTTTGAGGAGACGAAATGAAAACATGAAAATTAACAGCTAACTATAGTAGATAATTAAAATAAGCAGTTGAGATGCCGCTCGACATATACAATAATCAACTCCCGAAATATACAAAACACTCCCAAGACCCGGAACACCGTAAGTCACAAGCTTCTACGAGTCCTAACTATTCTATACATCATTGTCTATAGAAATGAGGGGAAAATGAACATAGGGGATAGAGGGGGACTCCGAGGATCTGCGGGCGCGGGCAGATGTACATTGAAGTCTCCGGCAGCAGCAACTGCAACTATGAACGAGGCTGATAGGAAAAACCTGGATCTGCACACGAAAAACATGTGCAGGAAAGGGCGTGAGTACACCACAACGGTACCTAGTAAGTGCCAAGCCTAACCTCGGTCGGGTATTGACGAGGTCATGTCGGGCCCTACTGGCCTATAAATAATAAAGCAACACAAGAATGAAATATCACAGTAAAATAAAGGCTGAAATTTAACAAGAAAGAAATCGTAGAAGGTAACAACTCAGTACACAGAAACACAGCACGGGGTCTCCCGAGATACCGTCTCGTAGTCCCAAACGTAAATGTGTAGGGGGATCTCCCGGAATACCGTTCTGTAGTCCTAAAGTAAATATGCAAGACAGCGGGATCGCCCAGAATATCGTTCCGTAGTCCCAAAGTAAATATGCAAAACAGGGGGATCTCCCGGAATACCATTCCGTAGTCCCAAAGTAAATATGCAGCCCAAACAATAGTATTCAATAGTCACAACACGAAATCCTACAATTCAGCCTAAGTACAAGTTAAGGAAAACAGATAAATTCACTAAACATGTTGCACGTAGTTTAGATAAACAGTTAAGGCAAGTAGGCATGCTATTCTAGTCTAGCAGGATACTACACATGCTGATAAGACTCAATTAAGAAGGAAAAACACGTTATTACTTAGTCGAAATCGGGTTTTTTACAATAATTAGACGGTGTACGTACTCGTCACCTCACATACACAGCGCTCATATATAAAAAAATAGTACCAATCCTAAGGGGAGTTCCCCCACACAAGGTTAGGAAAGCCACTTACCACGAATCAAGCTCAAATCAATCCGAAACAATTCTCTTTCCACGAAAATCCGACTCTGAATGGCCCAAATCTATCCAAAATCAATTACATAATATAAATACAACTACAAGGAACAAATCTAACTACTAAAATCAAAGCTAAAGCAAAAAATTGGAAATTCGCTCCAAAAAGCCTCTCCGGGCCCACGTCTCGAAATTGGGTAAAAGTCACCAAATATGACACCCATTCACTCACGAGTTCGCTTGTACCAAAATTGTCCAAATCCGATGTCTAAATCCCAATCAAAACTCAAAAACTCGATTGAAGAACTGTTCCCCCATTTTTCCAACTTTCTCACCCAATTTCCTTAATTAAATGAAGAAAATAACTATAGATTAATGAAATACAACCAAAATTGAGTAAGGAATCATTACCCCAAAGCTTCCTCTGAAGATTCCTTGAAGAATCGCTAATTTTCGAGCTCTCAAGTCTAAAAATGAAGAATGAACTCAAACCCTCACACTTGGGTCTTTTCTTCCAATTAAACTGCACCTACAGTCAATTACCCGCTTCTGCGGTACCGCTTTTGCGGCTAAAACTCTGCAAACTCACATTGCAGAATTTCATTAAACTCCCAAACTCACATCTGTGCATAGCCATCCACACCTGCAGACACGCATCTTCACTCACCCGTCCGCTTCTGCGGAAACTTAGCCAACTCAGCTTCCTTCTCCATTCCGCTTCTGCGATCACCCCTCTGCAGATGCGGCTCCGCTTCTGTGGCTTACACGTTGCACCTGCGACCACTGGATCTCATGACCAAAAGCGCACATGTTCCCTTAACCGTATATGCGAGTCCGCATCTGCGGTCTCCCCACCGCAGGTACGAAATACCAGAAACCAGGAACATTAGAATTTGCATAAGTCCAATTTTCTATCTGTTAAGCACCCGAAACTCACCTGAGGCCCTAAGACCTCAACCAAACATACCAACCAATCCTAAAACACCATACGAACTTAGTCTAGCCCTCAAATGACCTCAAAAGATGCTAAAATCATGAATCATCCTCCGGTTCAAACTTTAAAAAACTTGGAATTTCCAAATTCGACAATCGATGCCGAAACCTATCAACCACGTCCAATTGACCCCAATTTTTTCACACAAGTCATACTCAACCCTACGGACCTATTCCAACTCTTGGAATCAAAATCCGATCCCAATATCAAAAATTCCACTACTGACCAAAATCTCCAAAACTTTGACTTTCACCATTTCAAGCCTAAATGAGCTACAGACCTCCAAAACACAATCCGAACACGTCCCTAAGTCCAAATCACCTAACGGAGCTAACAGAACCGACACAACTCCGTTCCAGAGTCGTCTTCACATAGTTCTGACTACGATCTAAATCTTAAGGCTTAAGCTCCCGTTTAGGGACTAAGTGTCCCAAACACTCCAAAAACTGATACGGGAGGAAGCAGTTAATACGGGATCAGGGCTAAAACTCTCAAGAAAACCGACCCGGTCATCACAGTTAGGCACAAGCTCAACCCTTCTGTGCATTTTTATGTTATTCAAGATTTTGCACTCGCTATGAAAATATGGTTGTATGAGTATTGCTCTACAATCAACACGGTTATAGCTACAAGGGTTGGTAATTCGATCCCTCACATACTTAACTGGACAGCTAGTAAGGACAATATATGGTTATCTGCATTGGAAGATAGAATGATCAAACCATCATGGATCAATGTAAATATTTTTCACTTCTGGGCAGACAATATAATACAAATTATCTACACATTTTATACAGATTATGACTAGGTCCCTCTATTTATAGAGGAAAAATACTTAGCCACAAAGTAAAAACTCTCTAAAAGATAGACATTCACACTAAATAGAATTCTATTTATAACACATAATTTAAAGATAAATGACTCATTGTAGGGTCATTACAAGAAAAAAGATGATCACATTAAACATAAAATTATTCTAGTACTAATTTTTTTTTAAAAACCTCTTGATGTCTTCCTTGGTAGCCCACTGCACACACCCACTACTATTCTTATCACTACTATCGTCACAGCCATATCCACTTGATCCGCCTTCACTACTGCCCCTAGTACAACCGCCACGAGATGTTCCTCCAAATTAATAAGTAACTTTACCTTCTTTTTTCTTTTTTCCTTTCTAGACAATGTAAATTTAGTATAAGTTAAAAATTTTGAAAATAGATATTTGGAGCTAAATATCATATCTTGAAATATAACAAACCTTATGGGAGAAGACCTCATGCTTGGTGGTTTTTTTCGGATCGCTCATCAATGAGATCCTCTCAACAGCACGTTCTGTTGTCTTTTATATTTGAAATAAGTTAGGAGACTTATGCAATTTTTACCAACTTTAATTATAGATTTAAAAGAGTGGCCCGTTGCTTGCCAAGATTTCTTGTTTTATAATAGGAGATATTCCATAAAATTGCTTTGGGTAAACTATTGTAAGCGATTTTTATACATGGTTGAGAAAGAAATAAGAAGAAGAAGATAGAAAATGGAGATAACATGGTAAAAGTTAGGATACCTAAAGAACATTGTGTATACGGTCAAAATTGGGCTTGCCTAATTTCTTATGACTGGTCGAGACCGGGGTGACGGACCAAAGATCCGACCTCACATTGTATCAAGCCACGACGTGAAGATGGATTGCAGAGCTCATGAACCAAATACTGATCGAGATCGAGACCAACCGAGATCAAAACCAAAGCGGAATAAAGATCGAGCGAGATCGAAGGAAGCCTGCTAAGTCGAATAACAGAAAGTCGAGATATCCATGATCGGGCAAGGATCATTGCGGAAATCTCGGCACATATCAAGTCAGGACCGGTTAATTAACCAATCATAGGATTTTCTTCTGTATTTAAAATTGTACCATAAGTAGAATTCCCCTGCTATATAAAGAGGGGTTCTAATCATTTGTAATCATCACCTTCAGCATAACAAAGTTATTCTACATTTTTCTCTCTTAAGCATTCTTGCTCTGCTGTAAATTTCATACTTCTCAATTATACACTCATATGGTTCGAGGGCGATCTAGCTCGAGGGCCAAAGTGCACTTTACATCGGTTTGCCTTATTTCACAGTCAATTTCTAACATTAATTTTCATATTCATCAATTTGTGCCAAGTGAAATCGCATATCCTTAAAACCACTTATAAATTTAATTGTTATCCAATTTTAAGGGTAAACACATTGATCTCTAATTTGGATTTATACAACAGGAAAAAGAATAAAAGGTTTATTTCAATGTGTTTCTTTCATATTCTTGTCAATCTCTGTGTTATATTTTTTTTCCTTATAGCAAGTTTTTCATTGTATAAGATTTAAAAAATCGTATAATGGCTTTGGACTACTTATTTCAGGTTTATGCTGAATATTTAAATTTTAATTGTTTCAGAGCCATTAAATATTAACTAATCTTTTGCCCTTTTTATTTTATTTGTGATGCCGAAGTTGCTTTTATTACTGTTTGTGACATATCAAAGACAAGAAGTAACCTTTCTTGTGCCTCACCTAAACATGAGTTAAATAGAGTTAACACAAGTATTAAATTTAAATAAATTTTGCATAATTATTTATGCTTAAAATGGTCCCCTATAGCAAAGCAACAAAGGAACAAAGTTATGCAATCCATGGAAGACAAGAAAACTATTAAAAACGTTAGATAAACTTAATTAAAAAAATCAAAGACTTGAAATTTCATCGCATCAATTGATCGTAGACTCGTAGTACAATCATGTACAAAATACAACTCCCCGGAAGACCTTTTGATATACATAAATAATATAGACTATAATATAAAGTGCTAATTTAATAATAATTGATAATTCAAAATGTAACATNGTAAATAGTTTGGGGCCACCGTGGGGTTAAGGATAATAGTGATTTCATGGTACTAATTCTCATAACACATACTACTTTACGCTTGTTCTTGTAAGTGTTTTTGATTTCAAGATCAGCATGTCGAACTCTCAAGCAGTATCCAAACATGTCGATAATGGCCTTGGTTTTCATGGAGAAAACAACAACATAGACGCCCCAGGGAACGAAGTACATCAGGTTGACCTCGAGGGAGTACCGGTTGCAGACCCTATCAACGTCAGTTCCCATGTTGCCCTGAATGCAAATCTGGTGTCGATCCCGAAAATAGCATCCGCAGAGACATTCGATCAGTCAGTCAGAATACACATGGCGACGAAGACGACGGAGTCATCCTTCGACTAATATTTTAAATGTTGCAGGCTCAACAAGCTGCCATAGCGCAATTCCAAAATTAGAACCACGCACCGAGTAGGGCCGAACCCGAGCCCTCATTTGAAGTTGTTCACAGGGCCGAACCAGTACCGGAGAGGTCAGACATAAATGAATCGGGGACTGACCCCGCTATTATGAAAATGCTTGAGGAGCTCACAAAGAGAATTAAATCAGGGGAGAAGAAGATTGAAGCAAATGACAAAAAAACAGAAACGCATAACTCCCGAGTTGATCAAATTGTGGGGGCACCACAGATTCTGAAGGGTTTGGATTCGAAGAAGTTCGTGCAATGCCTTTCCCCTCAAGCGCGACTCCTAAGCCCATCCCAAAAAAATTCCGCCTGCCAGAAATTTCCAAGTATAATGGAACTACTGACCCCAATGAGCATGTCACTTTTTATACATGCGCAATAAAGGGGAAAAATTTAGAGGATGATGATATTGAGATCACTCTGCTGAAGAAATTTGGAGAAACCTTATCAAAGCGGGGAATGATATGGTATCATAATTTGCCACCCAACTCCACTGATTCCTTTTCCTTGCTCGCAGATTCCTTCATCAAAGCAACACCGGTGCCATAAAGGTCGAGACTAGGAAGTCGGACCTCTTCCAAGCGAAGCAGAAAGACAAGAAAATGCTTAGATAGTTCGTATCTTAATTCCAAACGGAACGTATGGACCTACCCCCGGTCGCATATGATTAGGCCGTTCAGGCTTTTACTCAAGGGCTAAACATACGAAGTTTGGTGGCCTTAGGACGGTTAAAGCAGAATTTGATCGAATACGCAGCTGTAACCTGGCCCATGTGCACAATCGCTACCATTCAAAAATCAAGGTCGAGGATGATCGGTTGGGAGCTCCTTCCGGGTCCGTTTATCCAAACAGGTCCATCGGCAGAATTCAAAAGGATATCGACATAGAACCACGATCGAATAGAGATCGATATCAATCATACAGTATAGATCAGAGAAAGAGCGGTCCGGGATGCTGATGATAGGCTATAATTGCGTATTTTAGTCGCTTATTACACTCTAGTTTACTGCACTTTAATTGAGTTTGAGCTTTAATCGCTAGTGTTTTGCACTAACTGTGTGTTTTATGCCTTGTAGGAGTGATTCCCAGCTATATAGATGTTATGGAATGAATTCAAGTGATTTGGAGCTTTGAAGTATGATTAAAAGCCCAAGGAATTAAGTCGGGATCGTGTTCGGGGGTCAAATTTCATAGTTAAGAACAAACAAAGACTCGAGTAGGCATATTGTACACTGTCTGGTAAAATAGACATAACTCTTTGCTCCAAACTCCATTTGGGCTATATAATATATAGTTGGAAATCTAACTCAAAGGGATACAATTTTCATGTTTTACATTTTTCCAAATTCCAAACAGAACAGGGTGAATATGTGGTCTAAATCGAGACCGCGGACCTGACGCGCAAATGGGGCAGAAACTTTTCGATATGTGCGGCCACTAGCGTGGCTTAGCGCGGCCGCACTACTCCAGACCTGAAAAAATGTCCTTTTCACATAGGATAAGGTATAATTGTTTGGGCCCGATCCTACTTGGTATATAACTATATATACATGGACAAAATGGTATTTTGAGAGGTTGGACATACTTTTGACACAAAATTCGACCTAAGGAGGCAGAGACACAATAGGATAAAGGCGGGGAATTCTTCTACGAGTTTTTTCCTCTTCCTATTTTTCATTGTTGGTTATGACTTCTAGTATTGTAGTTTCACATACTATTATGTGTAACTAATTTGTTATCTAGAGTTCTGATGGAACCTTTTGTAGGATAAATTCTTGTTATGTTTTTATATAATTGAGGCGTTGAATTTCTCTAATTGTTCAACTACGTGTTTATTGTTGTTGATTGAATGGCCATCGATTGATTATACCTATTTATTATGTGTTGCTTGGAAAAGATACATATTTAGGTGGTTGTTGAACAACGTCACTCCTAACGTATGTGAGAAATCAATACATCGGGTTTAAAGGTAGGTTTAGAAATAACAAAGCCTTGACGTGGTCATAATGAGCGGTTAGATAAAGCTAACTAGCGTAGTTCGAGAGAATATGTATGATAAATTATTGTAGTTGATCGATAAAGAATTACGACACCTAAAGTGATCAAGATCAGTAGAGAATACATAAGCGAAATTGTAGTGAACATAGCGGGAAGGATTCCAACATTTGGGGAAATCATAACTCTAGACTTCCTTAGTTTTGTCCCAAGTTTCATCCTTGTTAGTTGATAATTTTACCGCTTTATAATAGTTGTTAGTTAATTAGTTAGAAATAAATATTATAATCTCTATAATTAGGAAATTGTTTGGACTTGTGTTTCTTAGCAATATTGAACAATTATAGCGAAACCTTAGTTCTCTGTGGGATTCAACTCCGGACTTTTAGATCGGATTATATTTGCAGCGATCACGTATTATTTTTAGGACTAGAGTTGGGCGTGATCAGATGCAACCCCGTTCAAAGTGATCGAAGAAATGATCGAGGACAAAGCTACCGAGGGCTCATGAGTAAGAGTGGGTTCGACAGAAATGACGAGCCCAAAGAAGCACCACGACTATCGGAATACAACTTCAACGTTGATACATAAGCTATTGTATCGGCCATCGGGCGGATCAAAGACACCAGGTGGCCCCGAACCCCTACAGACTAATCCAGTCCAGAGAAATCCTAATCAAATGTGCAAATATCATGGCACTCATGGTCATAAAACAGAATACTGCAGACAGTTGAGGGAGGAGGTAGCTCGTCTGTTCAACGAAGGGCACCTTCGAGAATTCTTGAGTGATCGGGCTAAGAAACACTTCAAAAACAGAGATTCAAACAGACAGAATAAGCAAGAAAAGCCACAACGCGTGATCCACATGATTGTTGGAGGGGTCGATATTCCTCAGGGGCCCGTATTAAAACGCACCAAGGTGTCGATCACGAGGGAAAAGCGGACTCGAGACTATGTACCAGAAGGGACATTGTCTTTCAATGATGAGGATGTATATGGGATCTCACAACCCCACGTCGACGCACTGGTAATATTTGTTCTTATGAATAAAATTCAAGTTAAACGTGTTTTAATTGATCCAGGTAGCTCGACCAACATTATTCGATCGAGGGTCGTAGAACAACTCGGCCTATAAGATCAAAATTGTGCCCGCAGCTCGAGTACTTAATGGCTTCAATATGGCAAGCGAAACTACCAAAGGTGAAATTACTTTTCCAGTGAACGTGTCCGAGACCATCCAAGAACACAAAGTTCCACGTGATCGGAAATGACATAAGGTACAACGCCCTGCTCGGAAGACCTTGGATCCATAACATGAGGGCAGTACCCTCGACCCTTTACCAAGTTCTGAAGTTCCCGACATCGGAGGGGATCAAAACAATATATGGGGATCAACCCACCGCCAAGGAGATATTTGTAGTCGATGAAGTGATACTGGTATCGACACTCTCACCAGTAAAGGGATCGGAGTTGAAGGGAAAGCAGGAGGCCAAATAGCAACCACAGACACCAACCTCGACCCAATTGCGGGAGCAAGGGATCAACGAGGATGACGACTACTGGATCCCTCGATCCTTCATAATTCTCGATGACTCTGACGCCGCCAAGTCAACGGTAGAAGAGCTGGAACAAGTCACGTTGACCGACCATTAGCCCGAACGAAAGTTATACCTGGTCACGGGGCTAACCCCCGAGCTCAGGAACAAACTTATTCATTTCCTTAAAGCTAACATGGATTGCTTTGCCTGGTCCCATCTTGATATGACAGGGATCCCACCAGAAATCACTACCATCGATTAAGTCTGGACCCGAAGTTCTGTCCGGTAAAGAAAAAAAGAAGGGCTCAGTCCGAGGTTAAGCACACATTCATCAAGGACGAGGTAACCAAACTTCTCAAAATAGGATTCATTCAGGAAGTAAAATATCCCGAGTGGTTAGCAAACATAGTAGTAGTCCCTAAGAAAGGAAATAAACTTAGAATGTGCATAGATTATAAAGACTTCAACAAAGTGTGTCCTAAGGATCTTTCCTTTACCTAATACCGATCGTATAATTGATGCCATGGCCGACCACGAGATTCTCAATTTTCTTGGTGTCTGCTCCGTGCATAATCAAATATAGATGAACCCGGATCAGGAAAAGACCTCGTTTATCACTAAATATGGCACCTACTGTTGTTATGTAATGTCGTTCGGACTAAAAAATGCTGGTGCAACTTATCAACACCTAGTGAACCGAATGTTCGAATAACAAATAGGAAAATCAATAGAAGTTTATATTGATGACATGTTAGTTAAGTCCCTGCGATTGTACTTCCTCAATATAAGAAGAAAACACTTGCTCAGTATTGTACTTCCTCAATATTGTAGTTAAGTCCCTGCGATTGTTCTCACTGCTTCGCAGGGACTTAACTACTGAGCCACTAATTCTTCTCAGTAGTTAAGTCCCTGCGATTGTTCTCACTGCTTCTTAACTATTGTAGTACAATCGCAGGGACTTAACTACTGAGACACCAATATTGTAGTTAAGTCCCTTAAATCACTTGCAAGAAACTTTTGATATACTGAGGAAGTACAATATGACGCTCAACCAAGAAAAGTGCGCCTTCGGGGTCGGCTCGGGCAAGTTCCTTGGCTTCATGGTATCCAATCGGGGAATCGAGATCAACCCCGATAAAATCAAAGCTATCAAGGATATCATAGTCGTAGATAATGTAAAGGTTGTACAAAGGCTAACGAGGCGCATAGCCGCTGATGCGAGGCTAGAATTCATAGTTTAACATGTTATATGCCTTACATTTTATGTGCGTTAATGTTAAAACACACTTTTTATATGCTTAATAGAATCTATTTCATGTGTAGGTGAATTGGAGATGCAAACCGAGCTAAATGGATGCAAATACATCGAAAATACGCTCAAAAGGCAAGGAGGAGTGCACCGGGCTATAGCCGGGCGCCAGAGCCCAAACGCCTGACCCTGCCTGGCATTAGCCAGGCGTTAGAGCTGAAACGCCTGACCCTGCCAGGCGTTAGATTTGAAACTCCAGCCTTAGCCTGGCATTAGCCAGGCGTTAGAGCCCAAACGCCCAGGGTCCCAAGTTCGGTCAATTTCGAGTTTTGACGAGTTTAAGTGTTTCCCGGTTGGAATAGAAGTCTCCTACACGTTTAGGTTTATCCTAAACATATAAATAGACCCCTAAAACACAACTTGAGGAGATTCGAAGATTAGAAGAGAGATTCGAAGAGACAGACGGCAAGACATCAATTTGTACAGATTTTATTCATTACTTTGTAGTTTAATTATGCAAGTTAGTTCAGATTTGATTCTTATGAACTTGTTTAGCTAACTTCTTTAATCTAGGGTTTTGGTAGAACCCGTTGGAGGATGAACTTATTTTGTTATTAATATAGTTCTTATTGGTTGATTAATCTCTATTTGTTCAATTACGTTCTTGTTGTAGTTAACTGAATGGCCATCAATTAGATGTGCCTATTTATTATGTATCTACTTGAGAGAGAGTGCATATTT